>JASDQU010242603.1:73501-84850 GCA_032191745.1 Picea mariana | reverse complement strand
TATCTTCAGCCTAAAAATGGGATTAGGCCTGGGCTCAAACAATTTTGTAGAACCGATGGCTCTCAAATTTTTATGAACCTTTGCAAAGGAAAAATGCATCACTTCTCTTCAGATCATCGAAGACTCACATATAGTCATAAATAGATTGAACATAGTGCAGGGATGTCATAATATAAGACTCAACCTAATTTTTTATGAAGTTCTCCTTATTCTTGCATCATTTGCCTCCTTCTCAATCTGTCATGTTTACAGGGAAAGAAATGGGAGGGTCGATAAAATCTCTAAGGAAAGTCTTCAACTGGTTTTCAGGTAGTGGAGTATAGAAGAAGATTTAAATGACATTCTTTTGGGAGCTCACCACAGGTCCTTTTTATCCCAACGGGGCCAGACTATTCTATAAAACATCCTCTACTTCAGAAAAAAAAAAATTGGTCATTTTTGAGTTTCTCTTTGGCATGATCAGAATTTTCGGTTCATATATCAATCTTGGGTTCCCCCAGATATCCATCATACAACCATTTTATCATTTGTGACAGATAGTTGTGATCGTTTTTATCTCAGACATATTTTGTGGCTCGATTTTCACAACCATCATAATGTACAGTTTTGACTCATAACACGACTAGGTCCATCACTTATTCAATGACAGATATGGAGATATTTTGCACAGATTGTTTTAGCTTATGTATCTAGAAGTTGTTGTTAGGTATATGAGTTTCAAAAAGTCCCTGGACTTGGTAACAAACAAAATACATGGGCACGTGTATTATTTAGAATGTAAATTTTATTTCTTCTTGAAATAAAATTTACGTTTTTTTTTCAAGGGAAAAAAAAATCAATATTTAAATTTCTATAAATTGAATACATTTTTTTTGGAAAAAAAAAAAATCAATCTTTTATTTAATTCAATGATCAATAAATTTTAATACTATTAAATCAATAATTACTTTTTAAGAAACCAAATTTTATTAAACATTTATTTACTTCTTGTTACTAATCATTCCTGCACTCTCCATCCAACAAACCTCTCAACTATATAATTCTGAGCTTCATATCTACCTTCACTAAAACTATCTCAACTAAACAAATTCCTTGTAACTTTCAACTCCTTAACCCTCTCAACTATATAATTCAGAGCTCCATATCTACCTTCACTAAAACTATATCAACTAAACAAATTCCTTGTAACCTTTTGTTAGCACTCTGTAAATTTTTTCTGGTTGATAGACAAACGATAGAGGTAACTATTTCAACCAGCTTTAAGTTGGATTCTGACCCTTCCAACCAAAGAGAGATCTCTCTCGGGCATATTTCTATTTAAAATACTCAAAATATTTGGCAATGAATGCACAAAGGTCAGATTCTGCCAAGGTGTAGAATTTGAAGGTGGCTGGACAAAACAGAAGAGCAGGGCCATTGGGAAAAGGGGTATGTTCCTGAAAATGTATGAGAAGTCATAAGCTATGTATTTCCAGAGGGAATAGAGGCAAAATAGGTATGATGTTCAACAAAATAAGTAATATGAGATGGTAGAGGAAAAGAAAAGAAAGGCTATTATCAACAAAAGGCGTCTTATAGAGGAGAATCTCTTGGTATAGCATTAAAAGAAGAAACATGAAGGTTGCCTACTGCAAGAAGACCACCCATCACGAGTGGATTATGAACCAGAAACCAATAAACACATAACAAGTATAATCGATGTGAGAAGGAGCACCAACAAGGTGAATTCCTTCTATTACTTAAAGATTATTACTAGCATCAAAAACACATTCATGAATATGGAATACAAGAAAACAGACTGAACATCAACACCGTAATGAATCTCAGCTATCTGAGAACACCTTATCTGCTTATATTAAAATTCATAAGAAATTACAAAGTTCTCTTGCTACAAGGGAAGGCCCCTCTCTGGTAAGTCCAACCATTTATTTATCTTTTCAACAGTATATATATAGATAAATCACATATGAGACCCAAAATGATTCATCTTCTCAAAGATTCTAAAAATAAACATCGATGACAAACAGTGTAACGTGCCAAAGCTGAACTCCTACTTTCTAGGGAGCGTTATAAACAAAAAATGACATATTTGATATTTTTCATTCTGAATGCCACTTGTCTACATCATCACAAAAATCCTTGAAACATACTTAATTTAGCTTGAAATCTATTTTAGGTTTTCAATCTCTTCCTTCAAAGTATCAAGCCAATCAGGCTGGTTTTCTCCAGTACTTTCAACCATTTCAGCTTTAATCTCCTTCTTCCATCGCTTGCTCCTTTTACTCTTGTTGTCTGCGTATCCATTGATGATCAAATCCTTCATGATAGGATTTAATATGATTTCTTTTGCTGACCCGGGTTCATCTACAGACTTTGTATGAAATTTTGTTGCCAGTATTCGTACAATGAGCTTTTCTTTCTTCTTCATTGATAATTTTGTCAGATTATCTGAATATCTCGGTTTGTCGAAGGTTGTTGGGTCTATCTTCTCCATTTCCTCTGGTTTTCTAGGAAGCACGTGATTATATCCCTTAGTTGTACAATAATTAGACGAATGATTTGATTTGTGGTTACCCCATTCTGGAATAAAACTTTAATCACCAGAAATAGAGTAATATCACCAATGTTTTGAATGACAGTCGTCATTGAGTGCTAATCATGGGCTACTGATGAAAGTTTTTGCAGGGATAACGTATTATCATTATTGGCCATTGATTTCAAATGATAATCCTTCGAATCATTTTTTGGCAACGCTCGCCTGACATCTCACGGACCAATGGCACCCACACAAGTGTCTCAAGATGATTTGACTGGCTGTCAACTTTCCCTTTCCACATGTGACCTTTGGATTTAACACGTTGAATGACATTTGACACGAGATTTTGGGGAGTGATCAAGTGGTTTCGAGCTCACCTGCTTTTCCCCCCGATATGCATCTGGAGGCGCCACGTGCCCTTGAGAAGAAACCATGGTATTCTTATTGGCCCGCTTTCAATAAATTATCCCTCGTGCTAGTTCTTGGCCTGATATGCTCCACAACCATTGATCTGCGACGTCCATGATCCATGACCCACCGAGTCCCTTCAACTTCACAATTCCACTAGATTTAGCCCCGTCCGCTAGATATGGCATCGTCCTCCAGTTTGTCGAATCTCTACACCAATTTAGCCGCTTTCTAAGTACCGAGACTTGGATTCCACATAAAATTGTTATAGTGATAACATGGGCTCCAACTCGGGATGCTATCCTCCCTGTGAGGTAGCAAAGAATAATAGATCCTGTTCCTTATCCATTGGGGCTTCTCTCACAACAAGTGTGTATCATACCTTGATCGGTCACCAATGTTCGTTGAAAACCGCAATCTACACACTGCTCTCACTTAGAGGTTGAACACTTTATTTGGAGACCTAAACTTGAAAATGCTTGATCTACAAACTTATTTACGCCTACCTACCCTAACTACCCAAATGTACTTCCAATCAAATGAAATCAACATGCCAATGCATCCATGCCATCATTTTATCCACTGCTTGTTTATTTTGTACATGCTTGCTCCAAAGCCTGTTCATTGATAACCCATTCAAGAAGTTATATATGAATTTGAATCTTAGGATTTCAAAAATATTGGGACTGTTTATTGTTTCTAGCAAAACTACAAATGGATCTTCCAACACATGCATAATACAATAAGCATGTTTCGCTTCTTCTACTGCATTCTTGCTTTCATGTGATTTACCCTGTTTATTTCCACCAAGAGGCTGAAAAATCTGTCAAGATTGTTAGAAATAGCAACCTTTTGAATCAGAAAACAACGTTGGTTGAAATGAAACCACTGGTGGAAAACAATCCATATCTAATATTGGCGTTGATTGGTCATCATCTTCATCTCTAAGCTTACAATCCATCCTAAGCCGCAAATTATGATTGTTAGAATTCTCTATATAACATGCTACAGGGTCATGAAACACATGAAAAATCATTTCTTCTTGATGAACAAAAACAAGAAGACAAGCCTCATTCATAAGTGTTTGTTGCTCTTTCTCTATTTCTTCAGTTCTGCGAACATTTTCAAATGGAATGGAAGCAATAGGTTTGTCTACTTTTCCATGCATCTCAATAAAAAAATTCATACATTCTTGAACATCTTCAAATATGAAAACCGTATTATGTGTATCGAGGCTATCCTCTTGTTCATCAAACAATTCTAGTTGGGTTTTATTAACCTTTTGGAAATTTTCTAGAGGAATATCATTTTGACTTTCAGATGAATGAATGGAAATAATTTCCTATTCATAATCTCCTTGCAAATGTGAAAATCTAACAACATGAACTATTTCATAGTCTAGAGTTCTCATGGATGCATTTTCAAAACCATGGTTTTCAAAGGAATTGAATAGAACAACTGCCTCTTCATTATCTTTTTGTATTTCTGATCGAAAAGTGGCATACACTATTTTGTTACTTTGCTGAAACTCTATGTCATTTGTTCGTTCATTGCTTGAAGTCTCCATAGATGTAGTTTCAAAATCCTCATCCATGTCTAGGCCACTTAGAATTTGAACAACCACATCATTCACAGGGGAAGAAAGACAACTTTGAAACACTTTGTCTTGTTGGAAATCTTGTTGAATATCTTCATCAAGTTCAGGAGAAGGAAAATGAATTTTGACAACAATCCCTTGATCAAATTTCTCTATTTTCTCATGATTTGCTTTTAACCATTCAAAAGAAGAAAAACATAACAAGAGATATTTTTCATTTGCAAGTCTACTACTCTCTTCAAATTTAACATTATGCCTGGAGAGTTTATGATCTGAAACATTATTGACATTTCGTTTGAGCACTTTGAAAGAAGCAAAACATAATGGAAAGGTTCTTACTTTTGATTTAGAAATTTCTTCATTTCCTTCATTTCTGTCACATGCACATTTTTCCAAGTTGTTGAACACACTTATCTTCAGACTCCTCTTTAACCAATGCCTGCAATTTATTGTCAATTTGTTTTAG
Organism: Picea mariana; assembly: GCA_032191745.1. Classification (NCBI taxonomy): domain Eukaryota; kingdom Viridiplantae; phylum Streptophyta; class Pinopsida; order Pinales; family Pinaceae; genus Picea; species Picea mariana. Next base: position 79,843 of record JASDQU010242603.1, on the reverse strand, counting down.
TGAATCAATGTGATTTGGCATCAACACACATTCCTTTGTTTCAATGATGATCTTATCATTTTATTTCAGCAATTTAAATGAAGAAAAGCATAAGGGTAAAGAATTTTCTTTAGATGTTTCAGTACCTTCTTCTTTGTAACTGTAACATGTAGGTTGATGGATATCACTACACTGCTGAAAATGAACATTTTCAGGGAGAGAACATGCAGTTGTTTGTTCTAATAAGTCAACATAATAATCATCATTGCATTCATCATATATAGGAAAATCATCAACATCTGCAATGCCATCTAGCAAGAAAAAACTTGGAGCATCAACTTGTTTCTCAACAAGCTGATATGCAAACTCTTCTTCTTGACTATATACCACTGAATATATGAAAAAATCAGCTCCATGCTTGTCATGGGGTGGATTAGAAGTTATATAAGTGCCTTCTCTTTCAATAAGTGGAATATAATCTTTCGCGAAATCATTAGCATTCAAAATTTCAAGAGGACCTATGATATTATCAATCTTGTGCTCAAGACCTCAATCAAACATTCTCTGTTCATATTCATTTTTATGTCCTGGAGTACCCAACCCCTCATTTCGGATCTGTTCACGTGCTAGGATATTGTGTTGAATCTCCTGAGCATCATTAAACATTTGTTGTAAGGTCTTAGGTATTCTTTCCATCAGGAGGAAAAACAAATCTGGGTGAAGAGTAGTGGCATACTGGAGCATGGCAACAACTTTAATGAGTTGAATTTATTTGGGAAAATTATAATAAATACTGGAAAAACTTCTACTGAATGTGGAAATATTTTCAGTGCTTTGTCCTTTCACGGCATAGAATTTTGTAAGTTGTAGGTCCAAAGATTTATTCTTACCCCAAAACTTTGAAAAAACACTCTTCAATTCTTCCCATGAGCTAATTGTCTTCGGCTGCAAATGTTTAAACCAGTCTTTGGTATCTCCTTTTAATAATTGAGAGAAATACCTCATACAAACATCATCATGGTCAATCTCAAACAAATATATAAAATGCTCAAACTCTTGGATGTGTTTTTCACTTGTGATGGCACTATGTTCCCCATCAAACACAGGTAGGTATTCATAGTGCTTTGGAGGAAAATCATGAAGGATGTGGGGTGATTTTAAGGGTCTGCATCTGTGTTGAGTCTTGGAAGGTATTGGATCAAGTACAATAGGTGAAATATCAACCTTGGTTTCATGAAGCTCATCAACTTGGTCATGATTATCACATGGGTCAGATGGGAGATTTTGATCAAAATGAGTGATAAACTGAGGATATATTTGTATAACTTTAAGAGGAGGATATACAATTTCAAGATTATCATGATCATCATTCGCATGCAGCAGGTGAATAATTTTTTTTTAGCATGTTCAGGAATAATTAATAACAAAAAATATTATGTCTTGGAAAAAACTCAACTTTAGGTACTTGTTTTCTCTCATGATGCCCTTTCATACCTCTGTTAAGGGATCTCATCTTCCAGTGGAGTTTATGAATCACATTTGAAGCTTGAATGGAGTTAGCAATAAAATATTTAGGCTATTGAGTCTTTGGACAATGGAGTCACCAGTGAAAATTTAACTTTCTAGATTCTTCTACCAGTGGAATCACCTTCAAATTGATTTTTTGATGTGTGGAGTCACTAGAGAAGGAATACAACCAATATGTGTCTAAGTTTCTGCTACTCTCAGACCTTAGAACTCAACTATGCCATTCTTTCCAAGGGAAAATTTAACTTTCATTCCCCGACAATGGCACCAGAATGTTAGCACTCTGTAAATTTTGTCCGGCTGATAGACAAACGACAGAGGTAACCGTTTCAACCAGATTTAAGTTGGATTCTGACCCTTCCAACCAAATAGATCTCTCTCAAGCATACTTCTATTTAAAATACTCAAAAGATTTGGAAATGCATGCACATAGGTCAGATTCTGCCAAGGTGTAGAATATGAAGGTGGCAGGACAAAACATAAGATCAGGGCCATTGGGCAAAGGGGTCTATTCTTGAAAAATGTATGAGAAGTCATAAGCTATGTATTTCTAGAGGGAACAGAGGAAAAATAGGTATTATTTTAAGCCAAATAAGTAATATGAGATGGCAGAGGAAAATAAAGGAAAGACTACTATCAACAAGAGGCGTCTTATAGAGGGAGAGTCTCTTGGTATAGCATTAGAAGAAGAAACATGAGGGTTGGCTACTGCAAGCAGAGCACCCATCACGAGTGGATTATGAACCAGAAACCAATAAACACATAAGTATAATCAATGTGAGAAGGAGCACCAACAAGGCAAATTCCTTACTTAAGGATTATTACTAGCAGCAAAAACACATTCATGAATATGAAATACAGGAAAACATACTGAACATCAACACCGTGATGAATCTCAGCTATCTGAGAACACCTTATCTGCTTATATTAAAATTCATAAGAAATTACAAAGTTCTCCTGCTACGAGGGTAGGCCCCTCTCCGATAATTCCAACCCTTTATTTATCTTTTCAACAGTATATATATATATAAATAAATTACATATGAGACCCAAAACGATTCATCTTCTCCAAGATTCCAAAAATAGACATCGGTGACGAAGGGTGTAAGGTGCCAAAGTCGAACTCCTACTTTCTAAGGAGCATTATAAACAAAATATGACATATTTGATATTTTTTAACATGAATGCCAGTTGTCTGCATCATCACAAAATCCCCTGAAACATACTTAATTTATCTTGAAATCTATTTCAGGTTTGCAATCTCTTCCTTTAAAGTATCAAGCCAATCAGGCTGGTTTTCTCCAGTACTTTCAACCATTTCAACTTTAATCTCCTTCTTCTGTCGCTTGTTCCTTTTACTCTTATTGTCTGTGTATCCATTAATGATCAAATCCTTCATGATAGGATTTAATCTAATTTCTTCTCCTGACCCGGGTTTATCTGCCCACTTTGTATGACATTTTGTTGCCAGTGTTTGTACAACAAGCTTTTCTTTCTTCTTCATTGATAATTTTGTCAGATTATCTGAATATCCCAGTTTGTCGAAGGCCGCTGGATCCGTATTCTCCATTTCCTCTGGTTCACCAGGAAGCATGGAATTATCTCCCTTAGTTGTACAAGAATTAGACGAACGATTATATTTGTGGTTACCCCATTCTGGAATACAACTTTAATCGCTAGAAACAGAGTAATATCACCCATGTTTTGAATGGCAGTCATCATTGAGTGCTAATCATGGGCTACTGATGAAATTCCTTGCATGGATAACGAATTATCATGTTTGGCCATTGATTTCAAATGATGAGCCTTCAAATTAGTTTTTTGGTGGCATTCACCTGGCATCTCATGGAGAATGACGCCCACACAAGTGTCTCGAGACGATTTGACTGAACATCAACTTTCCCTTTCAACATGCGACCTTTGGATTTAACATGTTGAATGACATTTGACACAAGATTTCAGGGAGCGATCGAGTGGTTTCAATCTCACCCGATTCCTCCCCCCCGATATGCATCCGGATGCCACATGCGCTCAAGAAGAAACCATGGTATTCTTATTGGCCTGCTTTCAAGAGATTATCCTCCGCGCTAGTTCTTGGCCCAATATGCTCCACGACTGTTGATCTGCGGCATCCATAATCCACGACTTGTCGAGTCCCATCAACTTCACACTTCTGCTAGATCTAGCCCCGTCTGCTAGATATGGCATCGTCCTCTGGTTTGTCGCACCTCTCCACCAATTTAGCCACTTGCTAAGTACCGAGACTTGGATTCCACATAAAATTGTTATAGTAATAACATCTTCAACTCCTTAACCGTACTTCCCCTCTTCCTATTCTTATTCTTATCACCTCTTCATCCCCAAAAAATAATCTCTCAATAACAAAATGTTTTCTAACTTTACTTCATTTCCCTCCTTTTTCTTTAACACGGACCTTTCTAACTTTACCTCATTTCCCCTCCTTTTTCCTTTTCATTTAACACAAACCTGCCATGCTAAGTTCTTAGCATGCAAATTAAGTAATTAATTGAATGCCAATTTTGTTTGTTTAACACATTTATAATTTACTTAGACATGTTCATTTATACTTTATATACTTTTGCAATTTTTCTTCACTACCTTATTTTAAGGTATATTAATTAATAGAGTCTACTCATTTATATTTCTTATACTTTTATAATAATCTTTATTTATCTTTATTTAGTATGTTATTTTAATTATGTTAATTAATATAGTCTCCCTATTATCATATTTTAACTTATTTATGGTTGATTAGATATTATTGAATATAAATATTTATATATGTATCTTACAAATTCTCAACATAAAGGTGGTTATGGATTCTTTATTAATTATATATTCAGTGTGGGGGTGGTTATGTGATAATCGACATATAGTTTAGTTTTTTTTTATTATTATTATGTTTGTAGCATTGCACAGGTTTAAATGTTTAGAGGTGTGGAAGTTGTCAAAGTCTTCTATCTTAGTATTTTAATTTAATTAAAAAAAATTTAAAGTAAAGTGTTTTTATTAATTAATTGAGTTTAATTTAATGAAATGCTAAAGTTATTAGCATTAGTGATTTAAGTTAATATGAGCCACTGATCTCAAGTAAGGTGAGATCTAATCTCAATCATTGATCACTTTGGATATTAGGGTTATGGAATAACTCAAGATTATAAAAGTAAGGCTAGGTGAAGATTATAAAAGAAAGGCTAGGTGAAGGGGAGAGACACATATATTGTACATCTTGTAGACATCTATTGGTGTTAGTGACTCATAAAGAGAGAGAAAAAAAAGACTTTTTCTCAAGGATATCTTAGCAAAGGTGAATGACTTTCACCTAGATATCTAATCATCCCAGAGGAGAAGGAAGCAATAGTAGACATATCAAGTACCAAAGAAAATATGGGCAGCAGAGAAGCAACAAATACAACCACAGATCGGGTCATAAAGATCCGAAGAAACACCATACATAGGTCGTAGGTGCAACAAGGCGTGTACATACGTGGTCTACGCGTGAAAAAGAACACATACATATGTAGGTCGCAGGTGTAGCAGGGTGCATATATATGTGGGCTACAGGTGCAGAAGGGCACATACATACATAATCCATAGGTGCAAAAAGGCATGTACATACGTGTTATATAGATCATGACAGGTCTATATAGTTCATACAGGTTGCAATTTTAGGGTCATACAACGACAATAGATTTGTTTGGTTGTAGGTGTTTGTTGTATATTATTGTTTCTATTCTCAGTGGACAATTTTCCTAGACTGGAAGCCCCTTGTAAGCTTGGAATTTATTTGAATGAAAAGCTAATTTTGAGGGGGGAAATTTACTATGTGTTGTGTGAAGGTTGGTTTCCATATTTTTTTTTCTGCTATTTTATTTCTAGCAAGTATATTTTATTTTGTGTGTTGTAATTGTATTGCAAACAAGGAAATACATAAGGTAGTAAACTATCTAGGTGTTGGGAACTGAGCTTTCAATGATTTTCCCTCTCCTCATGCTTCTATACCTAATCAATATTTAGTCACTCATAATCTCCAATTCTCCCCCTCTTGGTGTGAGTAACCCCACTTTCCATGGCATGGTTATCTCCATCGAATTTAGTCTTTATACCACATGGGATGGTATTTCAACTCATCTTATAAGTGATTATAGTAGGCACTGAAAGTTGTAATATTTCTCTAAGGCTTTATTCAACTTTCAACATCCATAAGGCTCGTAGCCTTCTATTATCCTTTTCTCAAAGAAAAAAAACACATTTTTATTTGAAATAAATAAAATATCATCAAGACATATCATCAAGACATAGATATCTATAGAATATTTCCCCGAGGATCCATAAAAATCCATAACTTTCATAATATCACATATAAAATATATCAAGTAAAAACAATAGACTTTAATAGACCTATGCATTAAAAAAATACAGGTTCAAAAGGAGTTCAAAAATCATTAAATGAAAACTATTGTAAAACCATTGTTTGGCCATGTTGTACTTCTAACAAAGAACCATAAAGCTCAAATAGATAAAGTCCTTCCTTTGAGATATTATACACAATATTGTTGTGCTCTCTCTCTCTCTCTCTCTCTCTCTCTCTCTCTCTCTCTATATATATATATATATATATATATATATATATATATATATATATATGACCCAAACTAACTAATTAGATATTTATTTTAATTGATATGCTAGTAGAAGGAGAGAATTATTTTCTACTTGGAGACATCCTTTCATTCAATTAATGACCATAGATGAATCACCCGTGACTTGGAGCTTATCAATCCCTCTATCCAAAGATGATTTAAGTAATTAGAA
>JASDQU010242603.1:36660-50404 GCA_032191745.1 Picea mariana | reverse complement strand
ATATATATATATATATATATATATATAATTAAACATCACGCACGATGTTTTGTCAATCAAGTTTTACGAATCATCCTATACATTTTCCTCTCCGTGTGATTGCACTTAATTTAATTCGGATCTCAGAAGCATTTGAATTTGGATGTTACTAGTTCATTGGAGGTTAGGTTTGCTATACTCAATTGGAATAGAGAGCTTTCCTCGTCCTCTTTCTAATGAAATAATATGATGAATAATGTTCTTCATCATAGAAATATTTTTATTGAAGTCTACTCATGATAAGCATCAATTATGCAAACTAACAGTGCTCTATGTGAACCCATTTCCACAAAAATCTTTGCGCTGGACACACGCAAACCTGCTGATATATTTGTAAACTTGTACGACAAGGACTAAGCTTCCATGCAAACTTTGTTTTAGTAAGCATGAGATATTCCTTTAAAATTATTATTTTGGTTTTCTTAATTGTTTAGTGAAGTGAGATATTTAAACGACGTTGGCTAAACATTCTACTTTTTGGTTTTTTTAGCTCGAATCTGGCAATGTAAATCTGGACAAATCACTATTTTTGTTGTTTAAATTGCATTTTTGAATGCATAAATGGATTCAACATGCTGAAAAACCACTGGGGCACTCCAATTATACAAACTTAGCCACTCAAATCTGCATATCTAATCATTCCTTGCCGTATTTTAGGCAAAATCAAACAGAAAAAATCATCAAAAAAGGGCCAAAAGTTAGAATGTTTAGACTACACTTATTTAAACAAGAGTGTTGTCTAACTATTCTACATTTTGACCCTTTTCCACAATCACTTTTGTTTAGATTAGTATTTGAATATATTGTTTTTTTGGTTAGGTGTGTTTTTTAACATAGCAGTTAGACCTCTATAATATATAACTATGGGTACTTATATGCTATATGTAAATTGTTTTTATGATGATGATTAATGCTATATTGTGGTTGAATATGTAGTTTTGGATGTTGTATATTATAGTTGGGTATGGATTTATATTTATGATGGTGATCTATGTTTATGTTTCATGTTGATTGTGTAGCTACGTCTTATGTTAATTACATGCTAATGTGTTATATATAATGGTTATTGTTCAAATATTGATTAATGAGATTTGTTTTAGAATGTGGAATAAATAAAACATGAATAAGATTAAAACATAAGATTAAATTTATGAATACTTTAAGGTGGGAAAAAGAAGATGGTTCCCTTTTTCATTGCAAGATGAAAGCATGCTTGTTATCTTTTTAAGGAAACATACACTTTATCATATAGGACAAAATTGACGAGGAAAAGTAGGGCATGGACATCAACATCATTGGAAATTAGCAGTGTGTTTAGAGAAGCTCCCATTTCTAGGTATATTTGATTTTAGATGTCATTTTTATAATTTCAACATACTCCGGGAATATTTTTGTAATTTCAACATATTTAATCAACATTGCACCATGCATTAGTGCTACTCATTGAACTATCAAGTAAAAGGGGCTTTGATGGAGACTCTAGCTCAAACCTACATAAAGACTATTGTTGTTCCCAACTATATCTAGTCACATTCATAAACAAATGGTGAGAAAAGCCATAAAAAATATAAGAGCATGTGAACTTGTGAGCTATGGCTTGTTGCTTTGGTGTTTGAGGTTGAAATTTCATGGAATAATTATAAAACTGAACATGTTGCATCCTTCCTACCACTGTGACCCTCAAACTCTCATTGTCAAATGGATCTTTATACACTTGAGAGATATTGATTAAGGATATCCATGATTGAATAATTTTATTTTTTTATCGTGAGTGTGGAAGTCTCCTTTCTACACCTATAAATGTAGTCGTTCATGTATCATGGAGAAATTTGGTCACTCACATGGCCAAAACTCTACAAACTCACACTCATCATTCTCTACATCATAGATGGGTTTATTTTCAAAAAGATAGTATCTTGTATCCCATTTTCGTCTGTTGACCTTAAGGAATGCATCAATACTTTCAATCTATGTGCAATCATGTAATGTCCCCTTCCTCTTGATGAAGAGGTTTGGAGAGACTCAGTAGTCTATTTGTCCCCACTAAAATATAGTCTCATGCATCATGGGGACAAAGTCAACCCAAATCCGTTACCTAGGCACAATGTTATATTATTAAGTTGACTTTGGAAAGAAAAGGTAACTAAAGGAAATAAAAGAGAATGTGTGGAAAAGTTAGGAGTTAACCCTAGGGGTTAACTAACTCAACAAAGAAATAGATCTGGAGTATAAAAGAAAGGAAGGGTGAACTTCTCACTCATTCTATATTATTATTACATTTTGCATTTGGGATCTTGAGCACAAAATAGATTTTAGGGTTTTGAGACTACAAACCCTGGAGATCAACTCGGTGGTGAAAGATCCCACCTCGCTTGATCCAAGCTTGGTCTCGGGGATGAAATACTCCACCCACACCATTCTACATCAGCTACAGGTACTATCAAACATTTAGGGAAGGAACAATGCACAACCTAGGGGGTTTCCACCAAGGGTGGCACACCATTGAAGAAAGAGGAGTTCGATCCAGGAGATAGAGGAGGCGTTTGGACTTTTGGACATCTGGGTTTTATCTGTAGGGCCTCAGCCATCATTCCTAACATATTTGGAGAGAGGTTTACTTGCCATTTGATTTATTGGAGCTTGGAAAGAGTTGGAGAGAAGGAGGGTGAACTGCAGAAAGGGGTTTCATCAGTATGGAGGAGCAAATCTTCATTATTTAGAAGGAGACTTCATCGGGGGGTTTTTATTTCCCCGATCTACATTCCCAGCAAGTTTCATAGAATTTGGAGGCTCCTAGCAATGAGGCTGAATTATTGGGTCTCTGCGGTCATCCAGGAGGGCACAACTTAGTTTGGGGTTTCAGTTATTAGAGGAGAAGATCTCTATCTTTCAACCTGAGACTTCAAGAGGGGGTTTGTCTTGCCCCAATCTACTATTTCATCTAGTTTCAGAGCATTTGGAGGCTTCTAGTAGCAAGGTCGAATTATTGAGTTTATTCAGCCATCCAGAAGGGCACAACTCAGCCAGGGGGGTTTGGGTATGAACCTTGGAGAGAAAGAAATTAATATTGTATCTTGCATTAGCTTATTATCTTTCCTTTGGAGGCTTATATCTTCAGTATTGATCATTTTGTAGTAGCTCTTATTCCAGTTGGATGATTTTATTGGTATTCTTCTAGATCTGTAGATATATTGTATCAGATTCTCTATATTATCTAAATAAAGGTCAGATCTGATTTATTTGGTTCCAAATTGGTGTCTCTTGTTATATCTTGTCTTTCTTTATGATGTATCTTTAGATCCATGTCTACATGATTTAATAATCAAACATATAAACCCTAATGCACAACTTCATGAGAAAACCTACAAACACATATCCAAACAACAATAAACAATGAACATTTAGTGTTTCCAGTGAAAAAATGGCTTGGGAACATTACAGTGGTATCAGAGCATTGATCCTCCCAGCTAGTGGGGGTTAGCGCATGCATAACTTCAATGGTATCTGTATGGGAAGATGCAGAAATAAATTAGGTGAGCCTGAGGCATAAATGGAAGGATCAGGGGAGGACAATGAGCCACAAGTTCTAACAAGTTTTGCAAAAGAGTTACAATAATCCATACATCAGACAAAAAGTGCACTTGTGCACCATCTACAGGAGAACCAGGAGGCAATTCCCAGGGGACATTTTGAGGTGAGGGAGACCTTGGAGAGAGAAAATTCCATCTAGGAAAAGATTGAGCAAGTCCTATTATAGATGACCCATGCAGGAAAGGGGCCAGAAACCTATGCAAACAAAGAAGCCATCGAATCTCATGGGGAAACTATACCTCATCAAGAATAGAGTTTTCACTACCACACTGAGGGACATAGTTATGGAGGAGGGGCTCCTAAGGGGATAACACACAGTAGAACTACCCCTAGACCCTACCTACCTACATTTTTGGATAACCAACCACAACAAAACTATCATGATGAAATTGAGGAAAATTTTGAGGAGTATGCCAGGGAATATAACTCATTGAGTGCAGGATTCCAAAGACAAGTCACACTGGATCAATATTGTGGGATCAAGTTTAGGGGTAATCCCAAACAATATCACCGAAAAAAATATGAATTGGAGCGCAGGGCAAGCAATATGGAAATCCCATACTTTGAAGGGTCTTTCAAGGTGATTGCGCAAGCTTGGGTGAAAAAAATTTATACCTATCTACAACTTAACCCAATGAGAGAGATGGATGCCATCAAGTTTTCCACCATTTAATTGGAGGAAAAATCTCATGACTTGTGGTACCATGGGTTAAATACACTAGGCCACAATCAAATCATTGCTTACACATAGTTTACACAGAGGCCTATTGACAGGTTTGACCAAGGGGATCCAAAGCTACATTTTAGGGAACTCACCCAACTCAGACAGACAGGGTCACTAGAGGTATATATAGAGGAGTTTCAGAGGATATCAATTATGGTGCATGATGTGTCTCAAGCGAGACTTATGATGCTCTTCACAAAGGGATTGATGGAACCCTTAAGGGGTTGGGTCAAGGATTTTAATCCTACCAGCTTATAGGATTCTATATGGAAGACTAGGGACTTGGGATCAACAACAAAGACTAGATTTACCCCTAGACCTCCTCTAAACCCAGGGGGAAGAGACCAAATATCTCCCATGAAATAAGAGGGAAGATACAAAAGGGGTTTTGACTAAGGAAGGGGTAGAATGGATGAGACCACTAGGAGGGAATTGAGAAGGAAGCAGTTGTGCTTTACTTGCAAAGAGCCTTGGGATCCAACACACAAATACATGGGAAAGGGCAAGGCCCACTACATTGAAGTGGTTTCTGATGATGATGAGGAGGAAGGTTTCAACCATCTACAAACAATCGAGGAAGATCCCACAGAAAATGCAGAAGAGGAGGATGCAAGTCACGACCTTACAACATATGAGAAGGTAACAATAGTATCCATTAGTGGGTTACCCAAATTCAACACCTTCAGGATGAGAGGGGTGTTAGAGGGGCATAAATTTTCAGTTATCATTGATGGGGGTGCTTCACACAACTTCATTGATTCAACCCTACTGCAAAGAAGACACATACCTACAGTTGAATTTGAAGGGTTTCATGTGGAGGTAGCAGGGGGCACACTATGCCTTGTGACAGGTATATTACAGGAATGAAGCTTACATTAGGCAGACATGATTTGGCACAAGATTTCTATGTAATGGACCTTCCAGACACTAATATCATCCTTGGAGTTCAATGTCTTAGTATGTTGGGGCCAATCACCACCAACTACAAGACCATGGAGATGTATTTCGCAGAGGAAAATGGGAAAAGGGTGGTTCTCATGGGTATGACTGAAAACAAACCTAGAGTGGTGACAACAAAGAACATGGAGGCCATCTTCAAGAGGGAATACATTGCATATGCATCAGAATGTAGAATATCGGTTTGGGTGGATAAGAAAGGGGATACTCACTACTCACCAGAGATTCGTAAAATCATTGACAGACGCATCAAGGTCTTTGAACCCATTCCACCAAGAGCACCACCAGATAGGGGGTTTGAGCACATCATAAAATTGGAGGAGGGAGCGAAACCTATCATCACCACTGCTTACAGGCACCCAAAGAAATATAAAGATGAGATTGAGAAGGTTATTAAAGAATTGTTAGACATGGGCCACATTAGGCCAAGTTCCAGTCCCTTTGCATCTTCAGTAGTGTTAGTGAAAAATAAGGATGGAACCATGCACATGTGCATTGATTACAAAGATTTGAACAAAACGACGATAAAAAACAGATACCCCATACCTAGGATTGATGAACTATTGGATGAGATTCATGGGGTTGTAGACTTCACAAAGATTGACTTTGCTTTGGTTATCATCAGATTAAGATGAGGGAGAAGGATGTAACCAAGACCACTTTTAGATGTCATTATGGCCACTATGAGTTCTTGGTAATTCCCTTTGGGATGAATAATGTGCCATCCACCTTCCAATATTGCATGAATAATGTCTTTAACAAGCAATTAAGGAAATTCCTCTTAGTCTTCTTTGATGACTTATTGATCTACAACAAAACTTGGGAGGAGCATCTTCAACATGTAGAACAGATTCTGGCTATCATGGAAGGGAAATCCTCGTATGCAAAGGAATCCAAATGTGAATTTGGAATGAAAAATGTTCTTTATTTGGGACACATAATTGGGGTGAAAGGGGTATAGGTACACCAAGAGAATATACAATACATACTTGATTGGCCCACACCTAAGACCCTCGCAGAATTGAAAGGATTTCCTAGCATTTGTTGCTATTACAGGAGGTTTGTTAAAGGTTTCTCCCAACTTTTCACACCTTTGAACGATTTGACCAGGAAGGGCGCATTCAAGTGGAGTTCAAAATCACAATTGACTTTTGACATGAAGAAGAAGGTGATGAGCACTTGCCTGGTCTTGGATTTACCATATTTCACACAACCCTTTACAGTGGAGTGTGATGCCTCAGGGGAGGGCATTGGAAAAAATGCTTATGTATAATAGGCACCCTATTTTCTATGAGAGACGAAAACTCAGGGTTCTTGAGCTACTCTACACCATCTATGACAAAGATATGTTAACCATCATGCATGCATTGGATAAGTTCAAGCAATACTTGGTTGGGGAAAAATTCGTTGTGAGGACATATCATAATAGCCTCAAGTACTTTTTGGATAAAAAAGAATTAAATGAGAGGCAATAGAAATGGGTTAGTAAGATCCAGGCTTATGACTTTGACATTGAGTTTGTTAAAGGGAAAAATAATGTGGTGGCAGATGCATTATCCATAAAACCATCATTTTATGCTATGACTAACATTTCAGTGGACTGGAAAGCCCACCTTTTGGTGGAATACTAAAAAAAAATGTTTTCATGCAAATTGATGGATGGACAGGTACAAGATGACAACTTCAGAATTGTGGAAGACATCATATACGACAAGGGATGAATCTTCTTAGTACCTGAGTCAACCTTTAAAATCAAAGTGCTATAAGCATGCCATGATTCACCAGTAGTAGGACATCAGGGGTTCATCAAGACATATAGGCATGTACAGGAAAGATTCACTTGGAAAGGATTGAAGGAAGATGTAATGTGCCACATCAAGGAATGCACCACTTTTCAGGTAAGAAAGGTTGAACACACTCATCTAGCAGGATTACTACAACCACTTCCCATTCCTGAGCACAAATGGGAGAGCATATCTATGGATTTCATCACGGGATTTCCCAAGGCCCAGGGAAAGGATTTAATTTTTGTGGTGGTGGACATGTTAACCAATTTTGCACACTTTTTCACCATTGCCACTTATTACAGTGCAACACAGGTTGCAGATTTTTTATTCAAGGAGGTTTTTAGATTGCATGGTTTACCCAAAACCATTGTGAGTGATAGGGACAATAGGTTTATGAGCACCTTTTGGTAGGATATATTCAGGTTAGTGGGCATGACCTTAACCCCTAGTACCATCTATCATCGCCAAACTGATGGCCAGATGGAAATAGTCAACAAGTGGGTTGAAGGCTACCTTCGGAATTATGTGTTAGGGCAGCTGAAGGCATGGGTTAAGTGGATTAATTTGGGGGAATATTGCTACAACATGACCCATCATATGTCTATTGGTATTCCACCATTTAGAGCCTTATATAATTATTATCCCCTCTCCTTTGTGGATATTGTCTTTGGAAACATCAGGGCTCCCATGGTTCAGGATTGGATTTATTAGAGTCAGGATATACTCATAGAACTTAAGGATGACCTGCAAAGGGAAAATAATCAACAAAAGGTACAGGAAGACAAGCACAGGGTGGAGCGCACATTTGAGGTTGGTGATTTGGTTTACTTGAGGCTTCAACCATATAGACAAGCATCCATTAAGAGGAGTGGCGCAAAAAATCTCCAACCTCGCTTCTTTGGGCCATATAGGGTCAACAGAAAGGTAGGGGTTGTGGCATATGAACTTGATCTACCACAGGGCAACAAAATCCACAATGTTTTCCATGTGTCATGCTTAAAGAGAGACATATGTAAACACATCATTCCTATTGAGGAACTGCCACCCTTGGATGAAGAAGGGAAATTTATACTGGTTCAAGAAATATTATAAGTTCAGGATAAGAAGTTAAGAAAGAGGAGCATCAAATAATATTTTTTCAAGTGGAATAATTTACCCATAGAGGATGCTACTTGCGAAGGTGAACAAGTGTTATAGGAGACAAGTCCAGAATTGCTTGTGGGCAAGCAATTTCTAGTAGGGGAGACTGTAATGCCCCCCACCTCTTGATGAAGATGTTTGGAGAGACTCAGTAGTCTAGTTGTCCCCACAAGACTATAGTCTCATGCATCATGGGGGCAAAGTCAACCCAAAGCCATTACCTAAGCACAACATTATATTATTAAGTTGACTTTGGGAAGAAAAGGTAACTAAAGGAAATAAAAGATCATGTGTGGAGAAGTTAGGAGTTGACCCTAGGGGTTAACTAACTCAAGAGAGAAATAGATCTGGAGTATAAAAAAAAGGAAGGGCGCACTTCTCATGCATTCTGGATTATTATTACATTTTGCATTTGGGCTCTTGAGCACAAAACAATTTTGAGGGTTTTGAGACTACAAATCCTAGAGATCAACTAGGTGGTGAAAGATACCACCTCTCTTGATCCAATCTTGGTCTCGAGGATGACATAATCCACCCAAACCATTCTACAACAACTACAAGTATCGTCAAGCATTTAGGTAAGGAACAATGCACAACCTAGGGGGTTTCCAACAAGGGGGGCACACCATTGAAGGGAGAAGAGTTTGATCCAGGAGATAGAGGAGACTTTTGGAATTTTGGACATCTAGGTTTTCTTTGTAGGGTCTCAGCCATCATTCCTAGCATATTTGGAGAGGTTTACTTTCCATTTGATTTATTGAATCTTGGAAAGAGTTGGAGAGAAGGAGGGCGCACTGTAGAAAGGGGTTTCATCAATTTGGAGGAGAAAATCTTCACTATTCAGATGGAGACTTCACCAAGGGGTTTTTATTTCTCTGATCTACATTCCTAGCAAGTTTCATAGAATTTGGAGGCTCCCAGCAGTGAGGCCAAATTATTGGGTCTCTGCAGTCATCTAGGAGGGTGCAACTCAGTTTGGGGTTTTAGTTATTGGAGGAGCAGATCTCTATATTTCATCCTGAGACTTCAGGAGAGGTTTTGTCTTTCCCCTATTTACTATTTCATCCATTTTCAGAGCGTTTGGAGGCTTCTAGTAGCAGGGCCAAATTGTTGAGTTTATTCAACCATCCAAAAGGGAGCAGCTCATCTAGGGGGGTTTGGGTCTGAACCTTGGAGGGAAAGAAATTAATCTTGTATCTTGCATCAACTTATTATCTTGCCTTTGGAGGCTTATATCTTCAGTCTTGAGCATTTTGTAGCAACTCTTATTCAATTTGGAGGCTTTTATTGGGATTCTTCCATATCTACAGATCTATTGTATCATATTCTCTATATTATCTAAATAAAGGTCAAATATGAGTTATTTGGTTCCATATTGGTGTTTCTTGTTATATATTGTCTTTCTTTATGATGTATCTTTAGATCCATGTCTACATGCTTTAATAATCACACATATAAACCCTAATGCACAACTTCATGAGAAAACCTGCAAACACACATCCAAACAACAGTAAACAGTGAACAATTAGTGTTTCCAGTGAAAAATTGGCTTGGGAACATTACAAATCATGTTCACTATCTAGTGAATAACTTCCCACCAAGTTGTCCACTTCCAAATCACTACAAGATGTATCATGAAAACCAAATTATTGAAAATGAATATAGGCTCTTGGATCTATACTTTGATCTGGAGGTGAGAGGGTAGGTTACTAAATATCATTGTTAAGAATGCTTTCCTCATTCCTTTGTACTTAAATTGTATCTTGATTCTCAATGGAAAGATGAGAAGATTCTTCTCCACTACTCTCTACTATGATGCCTTCCTCTTATTTATCCATGTGGCTAGAAATTTCTTCTTTCGTATCAATCATAACCCTGTCACCCTCTATGAATTTTGATCATTGTTTTCTTGTTGAGATAACACATTAAATTTTTTTCGTAGGGCCTTCCTTGAGACTTTTGAAGTATAATTTCCATTCCTTGTCTTTACAAGATTCCGAATGTGATTCTATCACACTTTCCCCAATGATCTCTTCATTTTGGAGACAAACGATCTCTTGATCACCTTCTTCAAAAAGATATTGTTTACCACTTGCCTCATCCATTTCTTCCAAGTTTTTCAAATAGGCCTCCCATAATCCACCGTCATTTTCAGAACCTGAGAAATCATGTGATATCGGCTAATGGGAGGAAGAAGAAGGATGAGCCTCTTAGTAGAGATAATCTTCAAACTTTTGTATACGAGGCTACAAATAGTATGTTTTAATATAGTTTGAAAAGAAATTGAGTGCATCAATTTTCTCTTTCACACAAACACCATGATCTTCGTTGTTAGTGATGATCTCAATATATTTCATAGTAAGACCAAGACCTTCAATAATTATTTGTAAATAATATAATTATTTTATTTTTTGGACTAGGGGAAACCAACCCGGTGATTCATAATCCCAATTTGCACAAAATGCTTCCGAAAATTATGCAAAAGATGAAAATGTTCCTTTACCAAGGATTTTATACCACATCTATGCAAACCCTCTCAGATTTTTCATGAAAAATTCCATCATGACATCCTCATGGAAAAATTCATTGTTCTTACAAAATGCGAGAAAAGAAAAGTTATATTCCACAACTGAATCCCCATATCCATAGAAAAGGGGAAAGTCCCCTTCCATGTCAATTATATGATCACAGGGAAAACTCTTCATACCTAAAAAGTCAATCGGAGCATAATATTCTACCAACCTTGAAGGGACCTCCTCCATCTTTCTTTAATTGAAGAACTCAAAGTAAGGCTAAAATGAAAATTCAAAATGAAAAATATCTATAAAAATACCAAAACGGAGTCTCCAATACATAACTTAATTCTTACCTTGGAGAGGGGCTTCTTGTAATGTACCTCTTTATTATGTTTTGTTCGATCGGAGTCGCTAGATGAGATCTTGCAAGCTAGTCAATAAAATAACAATCTCACCAAGGTACAAAACATGAAACTTACCAAAGATGTGTCGTTGGAGAACCAAGCCAAATGACCTTTTTCCTCGACAACGATGCCAATTTTTTTACCGAACAAACTAGTGTCCTCGTCAAGGTCCCTCCAAGTGCTAAGGTAGTACCACATAGGAAAGTTTTCCAATGTCATTGTGGCACAACTCCTTCCATATTCAAGCCCAAATCCTAAGATAAAATACTTTAGAAGGATTCCCTAACACAACAACTTCACTCAAAATTAAATAGACCAGTGCCTTAAAGTATAATGAGATTAAGGCATGATTTAATTATTTAAGATAGATGATCTAAAATGATATATAGAAAAAATAAATAACACATATTAGAAGACAAAACCCACTCTAAAGGTGTGAGATAAATCAATAAAATAGTGCAAAAGAGCGGTGTAAATCCCTTACCAATTTCTTGAATAAAATCCTTACTATTCCTCTTGGTAATGTAGATGTTATTAAATGATTTGTCCCAAGTTTTGAAATCTTTTAAATGCATAAATAAATCACAAAACACCAAGAAACATGGCCCTTTTGAGGCCTCCCACAAGTTCTAAGCACCTTAGATCACTAGATTTGTGGGCTATGAAGCTTGGGAAGCAAGCTAAGAGATATTTCCTATACCTAAAGATTTATATCTGTAACAAAATGGTAATTCCTAGCAAGCTGGAAATCACTTGTAGATTTGGGGTTCAAATCCCCCTAGGGTCAAAACTCCGAAAACTATTCCAGCCAACAAATAGATTTGTTTTGGCTAGAAATTATTGATAAATCCAAAA
Source organism: Picea mariana (assembly GCA_032191745.1). Classification (NCBI taxonomy): domain Eukaryota; kingdom Viridiplantae; phylum Streptophyta; class Pinopsida; order Pinales; family Pinaceae; genus Picea; species Picea mariana. Next base: position 38,391 of record JASDQU010242603.1, on the reverse strand, counting down.
AAATAAATGATATAACTATAGAAAACAATTATGGAAAATATAAGGGGTTTTTATTATAGAATACTTACCTTGTAGACCCCCTTTTGGATGAGATTCTTATCAGATCTGGTGTAGGATTTGATATAAATTTTCAGGTATGAAAAACTCTCAAAGTACCCTCATGAAATAGAAAATAGAGTGCATAAAATTAGAGGGTCAAATTGCCTTAGGGTAGCGATCGAGACAAATCCCCAAGGTTATACTAGCTATGTGAGATGGGAATCCAAGCGCAATCTAGAAAAGTATTTTTGTATTTTATGATTTTTATGTTTTTTTATATTTTAAAGTGAAAAAATAAAAAGAGATTGTTTGGATTTTAAAATAAATTTGGTTGAAGTAGTGAGGCTTACCTCAACCTTACTCTTACCTCCAAAGCGTCAGATTGCAATCACAACCCTTCTAAGTTGGTCACAGAATTTGGACTAGAAGTTGGGTTTGGAGTTGATGGACTATAGCCCCCAATCTAGTATAGAATAGTTGTATTGCTTCAGATATTTCTAGGAAATATTTGCTAGTGGGATGGTGTCCAACCATTACATCAACATGGATGTGAAATGAGATCTCCTCCTTGTTGAAGATACCCCCAATAAAGGGTTTGTCCAACACTTGGATTTGAGCCACTTGACACTACCAAAGGAGTAGTTGAGACGAAGTCTAAAACTCTCCTTCCATTTCACTATGTAGCCCCTCAATGGATTGATATAATAGACCTAGATAAAAATAAAAAATAAACTACTTTATGAAGCACTCTTACACTTAGCTAAGAAGAAAGAGCATAGAATAATCAACCCATGAAATGCACTAGAAAATAAAATTTCTTATTGGATGACATACATGATCTCACAATTCAACATCATTCCTCTATGATGAAATCATACAACACCTATAGGTAAGTGGCATATGTACACTTAATTTTATTAATGACTCAAATGACACATCCTTGTGGTCTCAAGGATGGATAAAGGTAATTGATCTTAGTCTAGGAGGAAATTTGACCAAAAGGTGGGATCACTTTTTAGCATAATTGAATAAGGTGAAATAAGATTGAATAATTTCCTAGATGAATCAATATGGGCTCTAAATGAAGCTAGGGGGAATTATACCCCTATTCTTGGATACTGAACTCTTTTTGGACTAGGATTAGGTGATAACAAATGGTGGTGGCAGAAGATTTGGAAAGTTAAGGCCCCTCCCAAGTGAAATTTGTTTATGTGGATCATATTGAGCAATAAATTTTTAACATGGGAATCCCTCCAGAAAAGGAATACAATAGGTCCAAGCATATGTTTACTTCGTAGGTACAATGAGGAAAACATTTCACACTTGTTCTTGCATTGTAATTTTTCTCACAAAGTCCAGGTTGAGGTCAGGGAGATCATGAGTATCCAAAACCTTTGGAAATGTGAATCCATAGATACATGTCTTAATGCCTGGTTTACTCATTACGATATAAAGTGGTTAAGGGAAATATAATTTTTGGTTTAGTGGGGAATATCGATAGCTAGAAACTCTATTTTGTTTGAAGAAAAGATGATTCCTACAGATTTTGTGTGGTTTCCCAAGTTGATGATTTACTTGCATATTATAAGGTTATTCCAAAGGTTAAAGAACAAATAAATCTATTAGAGATACAATTTTACAAATATTCAATGTGGGGATATTTTGATGGGGCTTGTCAAGGCCTGAATTCTA
>JASDQU010242603.1:20911-34925 GCA_032191745.1 Picea mariana | reverse complement strand
CGATGTTTTGTCAATCAAGTTTTACGAATCATCCTATACATTTTCCTTTCCATGTGATTGCACTTAGTTTAATTCGAATCTCATAAGCATTTGAATTTGGATGTTACTAGTTCATTGGAGGTTAGGTCTGCTATACTCAATTGGAATATAGAGCTTTCCTCTTCCTCTTTCTAATGAAATAATATGATGAATAATGTTCTTCGTCATAGTAATATTTTTATTGAAGTCTATTCACGATAACAAATTTAGTCTACTCACGATAAGCATCAATTATGCAAACTAACAGTGCTCTATGTGAACCCATTTCCACAAAAATCTTTGCGCTAGACACACGTAAACCTACTGATATATTTTTAAACTTGTACGACAAGGACTAAGCTTCCATGCAAACCTTGTTTAGTAAGCATGAGATATTCCTTTAAACTTATTATTTCGGTTTTCTTAATTGTTTAGTGAAGTGAGATATTTAAACGATGTTGGCTAAACGTTCTACTTTTTGGTTTTTTTAGCTCAAATCTAGCAATGTAAATCTGGACAAATCACTATTTTTGTTGTTTAAATTGCATTTTTGAATGCATAAATGGATTCAACATGCTGAAAAACCACTGGGGCACTCCAATTATACAAACTTAGCCACTCAAATATGCATATCTAACCATTCCTCACTGGATTTTAGGCAAAATCAAACAGAAAAAATCATCGAAAAAGAGCCAAAAGTTAGAATGTTTAGACTACACTTATTTAAACAAGAGTGTTGTCTAACTATTCTACATTTTGACCCTTTTCCAGAATCACTTTTGTTTAGATTAGTATTTGAATATATTGTTTTTTTGGTTAGGTGTGTTTTTTTACATAACAGTTAGACCTCTATAATATATAAATATGGGTACTTATATGCTATATGTAAATTGTTTTTATGAAGATGATTAATGCTATATTGTGGTTGAATATGTAGTTTTGGATGTTGTATATTATAGTTGGGTATGGGTTTATATTTATGATGGTGATCTATGTTTATGTTTCATGTTGATTGTGTAGTTACGTCTTATGTTAATTACATGTTAATGTGTTATATATAATGGTTATTGTTCAAATATTGATTAATGAGATTTGTTTTAGAATGTGGAATAAATAAAACATGAAGAAGATTAAAACATAAGATTAAATTTATGAATACTTTAGGGTGGGAAAAAGAAGATGGTTCCCTTTTTCATTGCAAGAGGAAAGCATGCTTGTTATCTTTTTAAGGAAAAGTACACTTTATCATATAGGACAAAATTGACAAGGAAAAGTAGGGCATGGACATCAACATCATTGGAAATTAGCAACGTGTTTAGAGAAGCTCCCATTTCTAGGTATATTTGATTTTAGATGTCATTTTTATAATTTCAACATACTCCGGGAATATTTTTGTAATTTCAACATATTTAATCAACATTGCACCATCCATTAGTGCTACTCATTGAACTATCAAGTAAAAGGGGCTTTGATGGAGACTCTAGTTGAAACCTGCATAAAGACTATTATTGTTCCCAACTATATCTAGTCACATTCATAAACAAATGGTGAGAAAAACCATGAAAAATATAAGAGCATGTGAACCTGTGAGCTATGGCTTGTTGCTTCGGTGTTTGAGGTTGAAATTTCATGGAATAATTATAAAACTGAACATGTTGCATCCTTCCTACCATTGTGACCCTCAAACTCTCATTGTCAAATGGATCTTTATACACTTGAGAGATATTGATTAATTATATCCATGATTGAATAATCTTTTTTTTATCATGAGTGTGGAAGTCTCCTTTCTACACCTATAAATGTAGTTGTTCATGTATCATGGAGAAATTTGGTCGCTCACATGGTCAAAACTCTACAAACTCACACTCATCATTCTCTGCATCATAGATGTGATTATTTTCAAAAAGATAGTATCTTGTATCCCATTTTCGTCTGTCGACCTTAAGGAATGCATCAATACTTTCAATCTATGTGCAATCATGTAATTCCCCCCACCTCTTGATGAAGAGGTTTGAAGAGACTCAGTAGTCTATTTGTCCCCACTAAAATACAGTCTCATTCATCACGGGGACAAAGTCAACCCAAATCCATTACCTAAGCACAATGTTATATTATTAAGTTGACTTTGGGAAGAAAAGGTAACTAAAGGAAAGAAAAGAGAATGTGTGGAAAAGTTAGGAGTTAACCCTAGGCGTTAACTAACTCAACAAAGAAATAGATCTGGAGTATAAAAGAAAGGAAGGGTGCACTTCTCACTCATTCTATATTATTATTACATTTTGCATTTGGGCTCTTGAGCACAAAATCATTTTTAGGGTTTTGAGACTACAAACCTTGGAGATCAACTCGGTGGTGAAAGATCCCACCTCTCTTGATCCAAGCTTGGTCTCAAGGATGCAATACTCCACCCACACCATTCTACATTAGCTATAGGTACTATCAAACATTTAGGGAAGGAACAATGTGCAACCTAGGGGGTTTCCACCAAGGGGGGCCCACCATTGAAGGAAGAGGAGTTCGATCCAGGAGATAGAGGAGGCGTTTGGACTTTTGGACATTTGGGTTTTCTCTGTAGGGCCTCAACCATCATTCCTAGCATATTTGGAGAGAGGTTTACTTTCCATTTGATTTATTGAAGCTTGGAAAGAGTTGGAGAGAAGGAGGGTGCACTGCAGAAAGGGGTTTCATCAGTATGGAGGAGCAGATCTTTATTATTCATCAGGAGACTTCATCGGGGGGTTTTTATTTCCCCGATATACATTCCCAGAAAGTTTCATAGAATTTGGAGGCTCCCAGCAGTGAGGCTGAATTATTGGGTCTTTGCGGTCATCCAGGAGGGCATAACTCAGTTTGGGGTTTCAGTTATTGGAGGAGCAGATATCTATCTTTCAGCCTGAGACTTCAAGAGGGGGTTTGTCTTACCCTGATCTACTATTTCATCCAGCTTCAGAGCATTTGGATGCTTCTAGCAGCAAGGCCAAATTATTGAGTTTATTCAGCCATCTAGAAGGGTGCAGCTCAGCCAGGGGGATTTGGGTTTGAACCTTGGAGAGAAAGAAATTAATATTGTATCTTGAATCAACTTATTATCTTGCCTTTGGAGGCTTATATCTTCAGTCTTGAGCATTTTGTAGCAACTCTTATTCCAGTTGGATGATTTTATTGGTATTCTTCTAGATCTGTAGATCTGTTGTATCGGATTCTCTATATTATCTAAATAAAGGTCAGATCTGATTTATTTGGTTCTAAATTGGTGTCTCTTGTTATATCTTGTCTTTCTTTATGATGTATCTTTAGATCCATGTCTACATGCTTTAATAATCAAACATATAAACCCTAATGCGCAACTTCATGAGAAAACCTGCAAACACACATCCAAACAACAATAAACAATGAACATTTAGTGTTTCCAGTGAAAAAATGGCTTGGGAACATTACAATGGTATCAGAGCATTGATCCTCCCAGCTAGTGGGGGTTAGCGCATGCATATCTTCAATGGTATCTATATGGGAAGACGTGGAAATAAAATAGTTGAACCTGAGGCATAAATGGAAGGATCAGGGAAGGACAATGAGCCACAAGTTCTAGCAAGTTTTGCAAAAGAATTACAACAATCCATACATCAGACAAAAAGTGCACTTCTGCACCATCTACAGGAGAACCAAGAGGCAATTCCCAGGGGACATTTTGAGGTGAGGGAGACCTTGGAGAGAGAAAATTCCATCTAGGAAAAGATTGAGCAAGTCCTATTACAGATGACCCATGCAGGAAAGGGGCCAAAAACCTATGCAAACAAAGAAGCTAGCGGATCTCATGGGGAAACTATACCTCATCAGGAACATAGTTTTCACTACCACACTGAGGGACAGAGTTATGGAGGAGGGGCTCCTAAGGGGATAACACATAGTATAACTACCCCTAGACCCTACCTACCTACATTTTTGGATAACCAACCACAACACAACTATCATGATGAAATTGAGGACAATTTTGAGCAGTATGCCAGGGAATATAACTCATTGAGTGCAGGATTCCAAAGACAAGTCACACTAGATCAATATTGTGGGATCAAGTTAAGGGTTAATCCCAAACAATATCACCGAAAAAAATATGAATTGGAGTGTAGGGAAAGCAATATGGAAATCCCATACTTTGAAGGGTCTTCCAAGGTGATTGCGCAAGCTTGGGTGCAAAAACATTATACCTACCTACAACTTAACCCAATGAGAGAGATGGATGCCATCAAGTTTTCCACCATTTACTTGGAGGGAAAATCTCATGACTGGTGGTACCATGGGTTAACTACACTAGGCCACAATCAAATCATTGCTTACACAGAGTTTACACAGAGGCCTATTGACAGGTTTGACCAAGGGGATCCAAAGCTACATTTTAGAGAACTCACCCAACTTAGATAGATAGGGTCACCATAGGCATATATAGAGGAGTTTCAAAGGATATAAATTATGGTGCATGATGTCTCTCAAGAGAGACTTATGATGCTCTTCACAAAGGGATTGATGGAACCCTTAAGGGGTCGGGTCAAGGCTTTTAATCCTACCAACTTATAGGATGCTATATGGAAGACTAGGGACTTAGGATCAACAAAAAAGACTAGATTTACCCCTAGACCTCCTCTAAACCTAGGGGGAAGAGACTAAAGACCTCCCATGAAATAAGAGGGAAGAGACAAAAGGGGTTTTGACTGAGGAAGGGGTAGAATGGATGAGACCACTAGGAGGGAATTGAGAAGGAAGCAGTTGTGCTTTACTTGCAAAGAGCCTTAGGATCCAACACACAAATACATGGGAAAGGGCAAGGCTCACTACATTGAAGTGGTTTATGATGATGATGAGGAGGAAGGTTTCGACCATCTACAGATAATGGAGGAAGATCCCATAGAAAATGCAGAAGAGGAGGATGCAAGTCACGACCTTGCAACATATGAGAAGGTAACACTAGCATCCATCAGTGGGTTACCCAAATTTAACACCTTCAGGATGAAAGGGGTGTTACAGGGGCATAAATTTCCAGTTATCATTGATGGGGGTGCTTCACACAACTTTATTGATTCAACCCTACTGCAAAGAAGACACATACCTACAGTTGAATTTGAAGGGTTTCATGTGGAGGTAGTAGGGGGGCGCACTATGCCTTGTGACAGGTATATTACAGGAATGAAGCTTACATTAGGCAGACATGATTTGGCATAAGATTTCTATGTAATGGACCTTCCAAACACTAATATCATCCTTGGAGTTCAGTGTCATAGTACGTTGGGTCCAATCACCACCAACTACAAGACCATGGAGATGTATTTCACAGAGGAAAATGGGAAAAGGGTGGTTCTCATGGGTATGACTAAAAACAAACCTTGAGTGGTGACAACAAAGCGCATGGAGGCCATCTTCAAGAGGTAATACATTGCATATGCATCAGAATGCAGAATATCGGTTCGGGTGGATAAGAAAGGGGATACTCACTACTCACCAGAGATTTATAGAATCATTGACAGACGCATCAAGGTCTTTGAACCCATTCCACCAAGAGCACCACCAGATAGGGGGTTTGAGCACATCATAAAATTGGAGGAGGGAGCAAAACCTATCATCATCACTCCTTACAGGTACCCAAAGAAATATAAATATGAGATTGAGAAGACTATTAAAGAACTGTTAGACATGGGCCACATTAGGCCAAGTTCCAGTCCCTTTGCATCTTCAGTAGTGTTAGTGAAAAAGAAGGATGGAACCATGCACATGTGCATTGATTACAAAGCTTTGAATAAAAAGACGATAAAAAGCAGATACCCCATACCTAGGATTGATGAGCTATTGGATGAGATTCATGGGGTTGTAGACTTCACAAAGATTGACTTGTGCTCTGGTTATCATCAGATTAAGATGAGGGAGAAGGATGTACCCAAGACCACTTTCAGATGTCATTATGACCACTATGAGTTCTTGGTAATTTCCTTTGGGATGAATAATCCGCCATCCACCTTCTAATATTGCATGAATCATGTCTTTAACAAGCAATTAAGGAAGTTCCTCTTAGTATTCTTTGATGACTTCTTGATCTACAACAAAACTTGGGAGGAGCATCTTCAACATGTAGAACAGATTCTGGCTATCATGGAAGGGCAATCATTGTATGCAAAGGAATCCAAATGTGAATTTGGAATGAAAAATGTTCTTTATTTGGGACACATCATTGGGGTGAAAGGGGTATAGGTACACAAAGAGAAGATACAATACATACTTGATTGGCCCACACCTAAGACCCTCGCATAATTGAAAGGATTTCTTGGCATTTGTTGCTATTACAGAAGGTTTGTTAAAGGTTTCTCCCAACTTTTCACACCTTTGACCGATTTGACCAGGAAGGGCGCATTCAAGTAGAGTTCAAAAGAACAATTGACTTTTGACATGATGAACAAGGTGATGAGAACTTGCCTGTCTTGGCTTTACCATATTTCACACAACCCTTTACAGTGGAGTGTGATGCCTTGGTGGAGGGCACTGGAAAAATGCTTATGTAGAATAGGCACCCTATTTTCTATGAGAGACGAAAACTCAGGGGTCTTGAACTACTCTACACCATCTATGACAAAGAGATGTTAACCATCATGCATGCATTGGATAAGTTTAAGCAATACTTGGTTGGGGAAAAATTCGTTGTGAGGACAAATCATAATAGCCTCAAGTACTTTTTGGATCAAAAAGAATTAAATGAGAGGCAATAGAAATGGGTTAGCAAGATCTAGGCTTATGACTTTGACATTGAGTTTGTCAAAGGGAAAAATAATGTGGTGGTAGATACATTATCCATAAGACCATCATTTTATGCTATGACTAACATTTCAGTGGACTGGAAAGCCCACCTTTTGGTGGAATACTAAAAAAAATGTTTGCATGTGAATTGATGGATGGATAGATGACAACTTCAGAATTGTGGAAGACATCATATATGACAAGGGATGAATCTTCTTAGTACCTGAGTCAACCTTTAAAATCAAAGTGCTACAAGCATGCCATGATTCACCAGTAGAAAGACATCAGGGGTTCATCAAGACATATAGGCAAGTACAAGAAAGATTCACTTGGAAAGGCTTGAAAGAAGATGTAATGCACCACATCAAGGAATGCACTACTTTTCAAGTAAGCAAGGATGAACACACTCATCTAGCAAGATTACTGCAACCACTTCCCATTCCTGAGCACAAATGGGAGAGCATATCTATGGATTTCATCAAGGGATTTCCCAAGGCCCAAGGAAAGGATTGCATTTTTATGGTGGTGGACATGTTAACCAAGTTTGCACACTTTTTCACCATTTCCACTTACTACAGTGCAACACAGGTTGCGGATTTTGTATTCAAGGAGGTTTTTAAATTGCGTGGTTTACCCAAAACCATTGTGAGTGACAGGGACAATAGGTTTATGAGCACCTTTTGGTAGGAGCTATTCAGGTTAGTGGGCACGACCTTAACCCCTAGTACCATCTATCATCGCCAAACTGATGGCCAGATGGAAATAGTCAACAAGTGGGTTGAAGGCTACCTTCGGAATTATGTGTCAAGGCAGCTAAAGGCATGGGTTAAGTGGCTTCATTTGGGGGAATATTGCTACAACACGACCCATCATATGTCTATCGGTATGCCACCATTCAGAGCCTTATATAGTTATTATCCCCTCTCCTTTATGGAGATTGTCTTTAGAAACATCAGGGCTCCCATGGTTCAGGATTGGATTCATTAGAGTCAGGATATACTCATAGAACTTAAGGACCACCTGCAAAGGGAAAAGAATCAACAAAAGGTACAGGAAGACAAGCATAGGGTGGAGCGCACATTTGAGGTTGGTGATTTGGTTTACTTCAGGCTTCAACCATACAGACAAGCATCCATTAAGAGGAGTGGCGCAAAAAATCTCCAACCTCGCTTCTTTGGGCCATATAGGGTCAATAGAAAGGTAGGGGTTGTGGCATATGAACTTGATCTACCACAGGGCAACAAAATCCACAATGTTTTCCATGTGTCATGCTTGAGGAGAGCCATAGGTAAACACATCATTCCTATTGAGGAACTGCCACCCTTGGATTAAGAAGGGCAATTGATACTAGTTCCAAAAGAAATATTAGAAGTTAGGGATAAGAAGTTAAGAAAGAGGAGCATCAAATAATATGTTTTCAAGTGAAAGAATTTACCCATAGAGGATGCTACTTGCGAAGGTGAACAAGTGTTACAGGAGACAAGTCCAGAATTGCTTGTGGGCAAGCAATCTCTAGCAGGGGAGACTGTAATGTCCCCCACCTCTTGATGAAGATGTTTGGAGAGACTCAGTAGTCTAGTTGTCCCCAAGAGACTATAGTCTCATGCATCATGGGGACAAAGTCAACCCAAAGCCATTACCTAAGCACAACGTTATATTATTAAGTTGACTTTGGGAAGAAAAGGTAACTAAAGGAAATAAAAGAGCATGTGTGGAGAAGTTAGGAGTTGACCCTAGGGGTTAACTAACTTAAGAGAGAAATAGATCTGGAGTATAAAATAAAGGAAGGGCGCACTTCTGGATTATTATTACATTTTGCATTTGGGCTCTTGAGCACAAAACAATTTTGAGGGTTTTGAGACTACAAATCCTAGAGATCAACTCGGTGGTGAAATATCCCACCTCTCTTGATCCAAGCTTGGTCTCGGGGATGAAATACTCCACCCACACCATTCTACAACAACTACAAGTATTTTCAAGCATTTAGGTAAGGAACAATGCACAACCTAGGGGGTTTCCAACAAGGGGGGCACACCATTGAAGGGAGAGGAGTTCAATCCAGGAGATAGAGGAGACTTTTGGACTTTTTGACATCTAGGTTTTCTCTGTAGGGCCTCAACCATCATTCCTAGCATATTTGGAGAGAGGTTTACTTTCCATTTGATTTATTGGATCTTGGAAAGAGTTGGAGAGAAGGAGGGCGCACTGCAGAAAGGGGTTTCATCAATTTGGAGGAGCAAATATTCACTATTCAGCTGGAGACTTCACCAGGGGGTTTTTATTTCTCTAATCTACATTCCCATCAAGTTTCATAGAATTTGGAGGCTCCCAGCAGTGAGGCCGAATTATTGGGTCTCTGCAGTCATCCAGGAGGGTGCAACTCAACTTGGGGTTTTAGTTATTGGAGGAACATATCTCTATATTTCATCTTGAGACTTCAGGAGCGGTTTTGTCTTTCCCCGATCTACTATTTCATCCATTTTTAGAGCATTTGGAGGCTTCTAGTAGCAGGGCCAAATTATTGAGTTTATTCAGCCATCCAGAAGGGTGCATCTCATCCAGGGGGGTTTGGGTCTGAACCTTGGAGGGAAAGAAATTAATCTTGTATCTTGCATAAACTTATTATCTTGCCTTTGGAGGCTTATATATTCAGTCTTGAGCATTTTTTAACAACTCTTATTCAAGTTGGAGGCTTTTATTGGTATTCTTCCATATCTGCAGATCTGTTGTATCATATTCTCTATATTATCTAAATAAAGGTAAGATATGAGTTATTTGGTTCCATATTGGTGTTTCTTGTTATATATTGTCTTTCTTTATGATGTATCTTTAGATCCATGTCTACATGCTTTAATAATCAAACATATAAACCCTAATGCGCAACTTCATGAGAAAACCTGCAAACACACATCCAAACAACAGTAAACAATGAACAATTAGTGTTTCTAGTGAAAAATTGGCTTGGGAACATTACAAATCATGTTCACTGTCCAGTGAAGAACTTCCCACCAAGTTGTCCACTTCTGAATCACTGCAAGATGTATCATGAAAATCGAATTATTGAAAAGGAATATAGGCTCTTGGATCTATACTTTTATCTGGAGGTGAGAGGGTGGCTTACTAAATATCATTGTTAAGAATGCTTTCCTCATTCCTTTGTTCTTAAATTGTATCTTGATTCTTGATGGAAAGATGAGAAGATTCTTCTTCACTACTCCCTACTATGATGCCTTCCTCTTCTTTATCCATGTGGCTAGAAATTTCTTCTTTCGTATCAATCATAATCCTGTCACCCTCTATGAATTTTGACCATTGTTTTCTTGTTGAGATAACACATTAAAAATTTTCGTAGAGCCTTCCTTGAGACTTTCGAAGTATAATTTTCATTCCTTGTCTTTACAAGATTCTGGATGTGATTCTATCACACTTTCGCCAATGATCTCTTCATTTTGGAGACAAACGATCTCTTGATCACCTTCTTCAAAAAGATCTTGTTTACCACTTGAGTCATCCATTTCTTCCAAGTTTTTCAAATAGGCCTCCCATAATCCACCGCCATTTTCAGAACCCGAGAAATCATGCGATATCGGCTAATGGGAGGAAGGAGAAGGATGAGCCTCTTAGTAGAGATAATCTTCAAACTTTTGTATACGAGGCTACAAATAGTATGTTTTAATATAGTTCGAAAATAAATTGAGTGCATCAATTTTCTCTTTCGCACAAACACCATGATCTTCGTTGTTAGTGATGATCTCAATATCTTTCATAGTAAGATCAAGACCTTCAATAATTATTTGTAAAGAATATAATTCTTTTATTTTTTGGACTAGGGGAAACCAACCCGGTGATTCATAATCCCAATTTGCACAAAACGCTTCCAAAAATTATTCAAAAGATGAAAATGTTCCCTTACCGAGGCTTTCATACCACATATATGCAAACCCTCTCAGATTTTTCATAAAAAATTTCATCATGACATCCTCATGGAAAAATTCATTGTTCTTACAAAATGCAAGAAAAGAAAAGATATATTCCACAACTAAATCCCCATATCCATAGAAAAGGGGAAAGTCCCCTTCCATGTCAATTATATGATCACAGGAAAAACTCTTCATACCTAAAAAGTCAATCGGAGCATAACGTTCTGGCAACCTTTAAGGGAGCTCCTCCATCTTTCTTTAATTGAAGAACTCAAAGTAAGGTTAAAATGAAAATTCAGGATGAAAAATATCTATAAAAATACAAAAATGGAGTCGCCAATACATAACTTAATTCTTACCTTGGAGAGGGGCTTCTTGTAATGTACCTCTTTATTATGTTTTGTTCGATCGGAGCCGCTAGATGAGATCTTGCAAGCTATTCAATAAAATAACAATCTCACCAAGGTACAAAACACGAAACTTACCAAAGATGCGTCGTTGGAGAACCAAGCCAAATGACCTTTTTCCTCGACAACGATGCCAAATTTTTTTACCGAACAAACTAGTGTCCTCGTCAAGGTCCCTCCAGGTGCTAAGGTAGTACCACGTAGGAAAGTTTCCCAATGTCACTGTGGCACAACTCCTTCCATATTCAAGCCCAAATCCTAAGCTAAAATACTTTAGAAGGATTCCCTAACACAACAAATTCACTCAAAATTAAATAGACCAGTGCCTTAAAGTATAATGAGATGAAGGTATGATTTAATTATTTAAGATAGATAATCTAAAATGATATATAGAAAAAATAAATAACACATATTAGAAGACAAAACCCACTCTAAAGGTGTGAGATAAATCAATAAAATAGTGCAAAAGAGCGGTGTAAATCCCTTACCAATTTCTTGAATAAAATCCTTACTATTCCTCTTGGTAATGCAAATGTTATTAAATTATTTGTCCCAAGTTTTTAAATCTTTCAAATGCATAAACAAAACACAAAACAACAAGAAACATGGCCCTTTTGAGGCCTCCCACAAGTTCTAAGCACCTTAGATCACTAGATTTGTGGGCTATGAAGCTTGGGAAGCAAGCTAAGAGATATTTCCTATACCTAAAGCTTTAGATCTATAACAAAATGGTAATTCCTAGCAAGCTAGAATTCACTTGTAGATTTGGGGTTCAAATCCCCCTAGAGTCAAAACTCCGAAAACTATTCCAGCCAACAAATAGATTTGTTTTGGCTAGAAATTATTGATAAATCCAAAAAAATAAATGATATAACTATGGAAAAAAATTATGGAAAATTTAAGGGGTTTTTATTATAGAATACTTACCTTGTAGACCCCCTTTTGGATGAGATTCTTATCGGATCTGGTGTAGGATTTGATATAAATTTTCAGATATGAAAAGCTCTCAAAGTACCCTCATGAAATAGAAAATAGAGTGCATAAAACTAGAGGGTCAAATTGCCTTAGGGTAGCAATCGAGACAAATCCCCAAGGTTATACTAGCTATGTATGATGGGAATCCAAGCGCAAGCTAGAAAAGTATTTTTGTATTTTATGATTTTTATGTTTTTTTATATTTTAAAGTGAAAAAATAAAAAGAGATTGTTTGGATTTTAAAATAAAGCTGGTTGAAGTAGCGAGGCTTACCTCAACCTTACTCTTACCTACAGAGTGTCAGATTGCAATCACAACCCTTTCTAAGTCGGTCACAGAATTTGGACTAGAAGTTGGGTTTGGAGTTGATGGACTATAGCCCCCAATCTAGTATAGAATAGTTTTATTGCTTCAGATATTTCTAGGACATCTTCACTAGTGGGATGGTCTCCAACCATTACATCAACATGGATGTGAAATGAGATCTCCTCCTTGTTGAAGATACCCCCAATAAAGGGTTTGTCCAACACTTGGATTTGAACCACTTGACACTACCAAAGGAGTAGTTGAGAAGAAGTCTAAAACTCTCCTTCCATTTCACTATGTAGCCCCTCAATGGATTGATCTAATAGACCCATAAATAATACCAAAAAAAAAAAAAATACTACTTTATGAAGCACTCTTACACTGAGCTAAGAAGAAAGAGCATAGAATAATCAACCCATGAAATGCACTAGAAAATAAAATTTCTTATTGGATGACATACATGATCTCACAATTCAACATCATTCCTCTATGATGAAATCATACAACACCTATAGGTAAGTGGAATATGTACACTTAATTTGATTAATGACTCAAATGACACATCCTTGTGGTCTCAAGGATGGATAAAGGTAATTGATCTTAGTCTAGGAGGAAATTTGACCAAAAGGTGGGATCACTTTTTAGCATAATAGAATAAGGTGAAATAAGATTGAATAATTTCCCAGATGAATCAATATGGGCTCTAAATGAAGCTAGGGGGAACTATACCCCTATTCTTGGATACTCAACTCTTTTTGGACCAGGATCAGGTGATAACAAATGGTGGTGGCAGAAGATTTGGAAAGTTAAGGCCCCTCCCGAGTGAAATTTGTTTATGTGGATCATATTGAGCAATAAATTTTTAACATGGGAATCCCTCCATAAAAGGAATACAATAGGTCCAATCATATGTTTACCTCGTAGGTACAACGAGGAAAACATTTCACACTTGTTCTTGCATTGTAATTTTTCTCACAAAGTCTGGGTTGAGGTCAGGGAGATCATGAGTATCCAAAACCTTTGAAAATGTGAATCCATAGATACATGTCTTAATGTCTGGTTTACTCATTTATAAAGTGGTTAAGGGAAATCTCATTTTTGGTTTTGTGGGGAATATCGATAGCTAGAAACTCTATTTTGTTTGAAGAAAAGATGATTCCTAGAGATTTTGTGTAGTTTCCCAAGTTGATGATTTACTTGCATATTATAAGGTTATTCCAAAGGTTAAAGAACAAATAAATCTATTAGAGATACAATTGGACAAATATTCAGCATGGGGATATTTTGATGGGGCTTGTCAAGGCCTGAATTCTATTTTTGGGATTGGCTTCATTCTATATCTTGCAAAGACACATATAATTCAAGTCAAAGGTAATGTAGGAATAAGAACAAATAATCACAGGGAATTCAAGGCCTTATTCTAATTACTTAAATCATCTTTGGATAGAGGGATTGATAAGCTCCAAGTCATGGGTGATTCATCTATGGTCATTAATTGAATGAAAGGATGTCTCCAAGTAGAAAATAATTCTCTCCTTCTACTAGCATATCAATTAAAATAAATATCTAATTAGTTAGTTTGGGTCATCTATACTCATATATATATATATATAT
>JASDQU010242603.1:5020-20902 GCA_032191745.1 Picea mariana | reverse complement strand
GAGAGAGAGAGAGAGAGAGAGAGAGAGAGAGAGAGAGAGAGAGAGAGAGAGAGAGAATATTGTGTATAATCTCTCAAAGGAAGGACTTTATCTATTTGAGCTTTATGGTTCTTTGTTAGAAGTACAACATGGCCAAACAACGGTTTTACAATAGTTTTCATTTAATGATTTTTGAACTCCTTTTGAACCTGTATTTTTTTAATGCATAGGTATATTAAAGTCTATTGTTTTTACTTGATATATTTTATATGTGATATTATGAAAGTTATGGATTTTTATGGATCCTCAAGGAAATATTCTATAGATATCTATGTCTTGATGATATTTTTTGGATTGTTCCTAGAGAACCTAAGTATTGTACTTTTATTTATTTCAAATAAAAATGTGTTTTTTTTCTTTGAGAAAAAGATAATAGAAGGCTATGAGCCTTACGGATGTTGAAAGTTGAATAAAGCCTTAGAGAAATATTACAACTTTCAATGTCTACTATAATCACTTATAAGATGAGTTGAAATACCATCCCATGTGGTATAAAGACTAATTTCGATGGAGAGAACCATGCCATGGCAAGTGGGGTTACTCACACCAAGAGGGGGAGAATTGGAGATTATGAGTGACTAAATATTGATTAGGTAAGGAGCATGAGGAGAGGGAAAATTGTTGAAAGCTCAGTTCCCAACACCTAGATAGTTTACTACCTTATGTATTTCCTTGTTTACAATAAAATTACAACACACAGAATAAAATATACTTGCTAGAAATAAAATAGAAGAAGAAAAAATATGGAAACCAAACTTCACACAACACATAGTAAATTTCCCCCCTCAAAATTAGCTTTTCATTCAAATAAATTCCAAGCTTACAAGGGGCTTCCAGTCTAGGAAAACTGTGCACTGAGAATAGAAACAATAATATACAATAAACACCTACAACCAAACAAATCTATTGTCGTTGTATGACCCTAAAATTGCGACCGGTATGAACTATATGCACCTGTCATGATCTATACAACACGTATGTACATGCCTTTCTGCACCTATGGATTATGTATGCATGTGCCCTTCTGCACATGTAGCCCACATATATATGCACCCTACTACACCTGCGACCTACATATGTATGCGTTCTTCTACACACACAGAGCACGTATGTACATGCCTTGTTTCACCTATGACCTATGTATGGTGTTTCTCCATATCTGTATGACCCGATCTGTGGTTGTATTTGTTGCTTCTCTGCTGCCCATATTTTCTTTGCTACTTGATATGTATACTATTGCTTCCTTCTCCTCTGGGATGATTAGATATATAGGTGAAAGTCATTCACCTTTGCTAAGATATCCTTGAGAAAAAGTCTTTTTTTTTCTCTCTCTCTATGAGTCACTAACACCAATAGATGTCTACAAGATGTACAATATATGTGTCTCTCCCCTTCACCTAGCCTTGCTTTTATAATCTTCACCTAGCCTTACTTTTATAATCTTGAGTTATTCCATAACCCTAATATCCAAAGTGATCAATGATTGAGATTAGATCTCACCTTACTTGAGATCAGTGGCTAAGATTAACTTAATTCACTAATGCTAATAACTTTAGCATTTCATTAAATTAAATTCAATTAATTAATAAAAACACTTTACTTTAAAAATTCTTTTAATTAAATTAAAATACTAAAGTAGAAGACTTTGACAACTTCCACACCTCTAGACACTTAAACCTATGCAATGCTACAAACATTAAATAAATAAAAAACAAAAAAAAATACAAAACTATATGTGGATTATCACATAACCACCCCACACTGAATATATAATTAATAAAGAATCCATAACCACCATTATGTTAAGAATTTGTACGATACATATATTATATAAATATTTATATTCAATAATATATAATTAACCATAAATAAGTTAAAATATGATAATAGGGAGACTATATTAATTAACATAATTAAAATAACATACTAAATAAAGATTATTATAAAAGTATAAGAAATATAAATGAGTAGACTCTATTAATTAATATACCTTAAAATAAGGTAGTGAAGGAATATTGCAAAAGTATATAAAGTATAAATGAACCTATCTAAGCAAATTATAAATGTATTAAACAAACAAAATTGGCATTCAATTAATTACTTAATTTGCATGCTAAGAACTTAGCATGGCAGGTTTGTGTTAAAGGAAAAGGAAAAAGTAGGGGAAATGAAGTAAAGTTAGAAAGGTTTGTGTTAAAGGAAAAAGGAGGGAAATGAAGTAAAGTTAGAAAACATTTTGTTATTGAGAGATTCTATTTTGGGGGATGAAGAGGTGATAAGAATAAGAATAGGAAGAGGGGAAGTACAGTTAAGGAGTTGAAGGTGTTATCACTATAACAATTTTATGTGGAATCCAAGTCTCGGTAATTAGCAAGTGGCTAAATCGGTGGAGAGGTGTGACAAACTAGGGGACGATGCCATATCTAGCAGACAGGGCTAAATCTAGCAAAAGTGTGAAGTTGATGGGACTCGGCGGGTCGTGGATCATGGATGCCGCAGATCAATGGTCGTGGAGCATATCGGGCCAAGAACTAGCGTGGAGGATAATCTCTTGAAAGCGAGCCAATAAGAATACCATGGTTTCTTCTCGAGGGCATGTGGCGCCTCCGGATGCATATCGGGGGGGAAATCAGATGAGCTTGAAACCACTCGATTGCTCCCCGAAATCTTGTGCCAAATGTCATTCAACGTGTTAAATCCAAAGGTCGCATGTGGAAAGGGAAAGTTGATGGCCAGTCAAATCATCTCGAGACACTTGTGTGGGAGTCATTCGTCCATGAGATGCCAAGTGAGTGCCGCCAACAAACTAATTTGAAGGCTCATCATTTGAAATCAATGGCCAAACGTGATAATTTGTTATCCATGCAAGGAATTTCTTCAGTAGCCCATGATTAGCATTCAATGATGACTTTCATTCAAAACATGGGTGATATTACTCTGTTTCTGGCGATTAAAGTTTTATTCCAGAACGGGATAACCTCAAATCGAATTGTTCGTCTAATTCTTGTATAGCTAAGGGAGATAATCCCATGGTTCCTGGTGAACCAGAGGAAATGGAGAAGATGGATCCAACAGCCTTCGACAAACTGGGATATTCAGATAATCTGACAAAATTATCAATGAAGAAGAAAGAAAATCTTGTTGTACAAATATTGGCAACAAAATGTCATACAAAGTCTGTAGATAAATCCGGGTCAGGAGAAGAAATCAGATTAAATCCTATCATGAAGGATTTGATCATCAATGGATACACAAACAACAAGAGTAAAAGGAGCAAGCGACGAAAGAAGGAGATTAAAGCTGAAATGGTTGAAAGTACTAGAGAAAACCAGCCTGATTGGCTTGATACTTTAAAGGAAGAGATTGCAAACCTGAAATAGATTTCAAACTAAATTAAGTATGTTTCAGGGGATTTTGTGATGACGCAGACAAGTGGCATTCATGGTAAAAAATATCAAAAATATCATATTTTGTTTATAATGCTCCTTAGAAAGTGGGAGTTCGACTTTGGCACCTTACACCCTTTGTCACCGATGTCTATTTGGAATCTTGGAGAAGATGAATCGTTTTGGGTCTCATATGTAATATATATATATATATATATATACTGTTGAAAAGATAAATAAAGGGTTGGAATTATCAGAGAGGGGCCTACCCTCGTAGCAGGAGAACTTTGTAATTTCTTATGAATTTTAATATAAGCAGATAAGGTGTTCTCAGATAGCCGAGATTCATCACGGTGTTGATGTTCAGTATGTTTTCCTGTATTTTATATTCATGAATGTGTTTTTGCTACTAGTAATAATCCTTAAGTAATAGAAGGAATTCGCCTTGTTGGTGCTCCTTCTCACATCGATTATACTTATGTGTTTATTGGTTTCTGCTTCAGAATCCACTCGTGATTGGTGCTATGATTGCAATAGCCAACCCTCATGTTTCTTCTTCTAATGCTATACCAAGAGATTCTCCCTCTATAAGACGCCTCTTATTGATAGTATCCTTTCCTTTCTTTTCCTCTGCCATATCATATTACTTATTTGGCTTAAAATAATACCTATTTTGCCTTTGTTCCCTCTGGAAATACATAGCTTATTACTTCTCATACATTTTTCAGGAACGAACCCCTTTTCCCAATGGCCCTGCTCTTATGTTTTGTCCTACCACCTTCATATTCTACACCTTGGCAGAATCTGACCTATGTGCATGCACTGCCAAATCTTTTGAGTATTTTAAACAGAAATATGCTCGAGAGAGCTCTCTTTGGTTGGAAGGGTCAGAATCCAACTTAAAGTTGGTTGAAACAGTTACCTCTGTCGTTTGTCTATCAGCCGGACAAAATTTACAGAGTGCTAACATTCTAGCGCCGTTGTCGAGGAACGAAAGTTAAATTTTCCCTGGGAAAGAACGACATAGTTGAGTGCTAAGGTCTGAGAGCAATAGACACTTAGACACATATTGGCTGTATTCCTGCTCTGGCAACTCCACACATCAAAAAATCAGTTTGAAGGTGATTCCACTGGTAGAAGAATCCAAAAAGTTAAATTTTCACTGGCGACTCCATTGTCCAAAGACTCAATAGCCTAAATATTTTATTGGCGACTCCATTCAAGCTTCAAATGTGATTCATAAACTCCACTGGAAGATGAGATCCCTTGACAGAGGTATGAAAGGACATCATGAGAGAAAACAAGTACCTAAAGTTGAGTTTTTTCCAAGACATAATATTTTTTGTTAGTAATTATTCCTGAACATGCTAAAAAAAATTTTATTCACCTGCTGCATGCAAATGATGATCATGATAATCTTGAAATTGTATATCCTCCTCTTAAAGTTATACATATATATCCTCAGTTTATCACTCATTTTGATCAAAATCTCCCATCTGAGCCATGTGATAACCATGACTAAGTTGATGAGCTTCATAAAACCAAGGTTGATATTTCACCTCATGTACTTGATCCAATACCTTCCAAGACTCAACACAGATACAGACCCTTAAAATTACCCCACATCCTTCATGATTTTCCTCCAAAGCACTATGAATACCTACCTGTGTTTGATGGGGAACATAGTGCCATCACAAGTGAAAAACACATCCAAGAGTTTGAGCATTTTATAGATTTGTTTGAGATTGACCATGACGATGTTTGTATAATGGATTTTTCTCAATAATTAAAAGGAGATACCAAATAATGGTTTAAACATTTGTTGTTGAAGACAAATAGCTCATGGGAAGAATTGAAGAGTGTTTTTTCAAAGTTTTGGGGTAAGAAGAAATATTTGGACCTACAACTTACAGAATTCTATGCCTTGAAAGGACAAAACAATGAAAATGTTTCCACATTCAATAGAATGTTTTCAAGTATTTATTATAATTTTCCCAAAGAAATTCAACTCACTGAAGTTGTTTCCATGCTCCAGTATGCCACTACTCTTCACCCAGATTTGTTTTTCCTCCTGATGGAAAGAAGACCTAAGACCTTACAACAAATGTTTAATGATGCTCAGGAGACTCAACACAATGTCCTAGCACGTGAACAGATCCAAAATGAGGGGTTGGGTGCTCCAGGACATAAAAATGAATATGAACAGAGATTGTTTGATTGGGGTCTTGAGCACAAGATTGATAATATCATAGGTCCTCTTGAAATTTTGAATGTTAATGATTTTGCAAAAGATTATATTCCACTTATTGAAAGAGAAGGCACTTATATAGCTTCTAATCCACCCCATGACAAGCATGGAGCTGATTTTTTCATATATTCAGTTGTATATAGTCAAGAAGATGAGTTTGCAAATCACCTTGTTGAGAAACAGGTTGATGCTCCAAGTTTTTTCTTGCTAGATGACATCGCAAATGTTGATGATTTGCCTATATATGATGAATATAATGATGATTATAATGTTGACTTCTTAGAACAAACAAATGCATGTTCTCTCCCTGAAAATGTTCATTTTCAGCAGTGTAGTGATATCCATCAGCCTACATGTCACAATTACAAAGAAGAAGGTACTGAAACAGCTAAAGAAAATTCTTTACCCTTATGCTTTTCTTCATTTAAATTTCTGAAATAAAATGCTAAGATCATCATTGAAACAAAGGAATGTGTGTTGATGCCAAATCACACTGATTCACTGAAACAAATTGACAATAAATTGCAGCCATTGGTTAAAGAGGAGTCTGAAAATAAGTGTGTTCAACAACCTAAAAAAATGGAAAAATGTGCATGTGACAGAAATGAAGGAAATGAAGAAATTTCTAAATCAGAAGTAAGAACCTTGCCATTATGTTTTGCTTCTTTCAAAGTGCTCAAACAAAATGTCAATAATGTTTCAGATAAGAAACCCTCCAGGTATGATGTTAATTTTGAAGAGAGCAGTAGACTTGCAAATGAAAAATATCTCTTGTTATGTTTTTCTTCCTTTGAATGGTTAAAAGCAAATCATGAGAAAATAGAGAAATTTGATCAAGGGATTGTTGTCAAAATTCATTTTCCTTCTCCTGAACTTGATGAAGATATTTAGCAAGATTTCCAGCAAGACAAAGTGTTTCAAAGTTGTCTTTCTTCCCCTGTGAATGATGTGGTTGTTCAAATTCTAAGTGGCCTAGACATGGATGAGGATTTTGAAACTGCATCTATGGAGACTTCAAGCAGTGACCAAACAAATGACATAGAGTTTCAGCAAAGTAACAAAACAGTGTATGCCACTTTTCGATCAAAAATATAGAAAGATAATGAAGAGGCAGTTGTTCTATCCAATTCCTTTGAAAATCATGGTTTTGAAAATGCATCCATGAGAACTCTAGACTATGAAATAGTTCATGTTGTTAGATTTTCACATTTGCAAGGAGATTATGAACAGGAACTTATTTCCATTCATTCATCTGAAAGTCAAAATGATATTCCTCTAGAAAATTTCCAAAAGGTTAATAAAACCCAACTAGAATTGTTTGATGAACAAGAGGATAGCCTTGATACACATAATATGGTTTTCATATTTGAAGATGTTCAAGAATGTATGAATGTTTTTGTTGAGATGCATGGAAAAGCAGACAAACCTATTGCTTCTCAAGAATGTATGAATGTTTTTGTTGAGATGCATGGAAAAGCAGACAAACCTATTGCTTCCATTCCATTTGAAAATGTTCTCAGAACTAAAGAAATAGAGAAAGAGAAACAAACACTTATGAATGAGGCTTGTCTTCTTGTTTTTGTTCATTAAGAAGAAATGATTTTTCATGTGTTTCATGACCCTGTAGCATGTTATATAGAGAATTCTAACAATCATAATTTGCGGCTTAGGATGGATTGTAAGCTCATAGATGAAGATGATGACAAATCAACGTCAATATTAGATATGGATTGTTTTCCACCGGTGGTTTCATTTCAGCCAACGTTGTCTTCTGATTCAGAAGGTTGTTATTTCCAGCAATCTCGACAATTTTTTCAGCCTCTTGGTGGAAATAAATAGGGTAAATTACATGAAAGAAAGAATGCAGTAGAAGAAGCGAAACATGATTATTGTATTATGCATGTGTTGGAAGATCCATTTGTAGTTTTGCTAGAAACAATAAACAGTCCCAATATTTTTGAAATCCTAAGATTCAAATTCATATATAACTTCTCGAATGGGTTATCAGCGAACAGGCTTTGGAGCAAGCGTGTACAAAATAAACAAGCAATGGATAAAATGATGGCATGGATGCATTGGCATGTTGATTTCATTGATTGGCAGTACATTTGGGTAGTTAGGGTAGGTAAGCATAAATACGTTTGTAGATCAAGCATTTTCAAGTTTAGGTCTCCAAATAAAATGTTCAACCTCTAAGTGAGAGCAGTGTGTAGATTGTGGTTTTCAACGAACATTGGTGACCGGTCAAGGTATGATACACACCTGTTGTGAGAGAAGCCCCAATGGATAAGGAACAAGATCTATTATTCTTTGCTACCTCACAGGGAGCATAGCATCCCCAGTTGGAGCCCATGTTATCACTATAACAATTTTATGTGGAATCCAAGTCTGGAGGACGATGCGACAAACTAGAGGACGATGTCATATCTAGTGGACAGGGTTAAATCTAGCGGAAGTGTGAAGTTGAAGGGACTCGGTGGGTCGTGGATCATGGACGTCGCATATCAATGGTTGTGGAGCATATCAGGCCAAGAACTAGCACGGGGGATAATCTATTGAAAGAGGGCCGATAAGAATACCATGGTTTCTTCTTGAGGGCACGTGGCGCCTCCAGATGCATATCGGGGGAAAAGCGGGTGAGCTTGAAACCACTAGATCACTCCCCAAAATCTCGTGTCAAATTTCATTCAATGTGTTAAATCCAAAGGTCACATGTGGAAAGGAAAAGTTGACAGCTAGTCAAATCATCTCGAGACACTTGTGTGGGTGCCATTCGTCCGTGAGATGTCAGGTGTGCACCGCCAAAAAACTGATTCGAAGGATTATCATTTGAAATCAATGGATAAATGTGATAATACGTTATCCCTACAAAGAATTTCATCAGTAGCCCATGATTAGCACTCAATGACGACTGTCATTCAAAACATTGGTGATATTACTCTATTTTTGGCAATTAAAGTTTTATTCCAGAATGGGGTAACCACAAATCAAATCATTCGTCTAATTCTTGTACAACTAAGGGAGATAATCACGTGCTTCCTGGCGAACCAGAGGAAATGGAGAAGACAGATCCAACGGCCTTCGACAAACCAAGATATTCAGATAATCTGACAAAATTATCAATGAAGAAGAAAGAAAAGTTTGTTGTACGAATATTGGCAACAAATTTCATACAAAGTCTATAGATGAACCCGGGTCAGAAGAAGAAATCATATTAAAAACTATCATGAAGGATTTGATCATCAATGGATACGCAGACAGCAAGAGTAAAATGAGTAAGCGATGGAAGAAGGAGATTAAGGCTGAAATGGTTGAAAGTACTGGAGAAAACCAACCTGATTGGCTTGATACTTTAAAGGAAGAGATTGAAAACCTGAAATAGATTTCAAGCTAAATTAAGTATGTTTCAAGGAATTTTGAGATGATGCAGACAAGTGGCATTCAGGATGAAAAATATCAAATATGTCAGTTTTTGTTTATAACGCTCCCTAGAAAGTAGGAGTTCGGCTTTGGCATGTTACACCATCTGTCACCAATGTTTATTTTTGGAATCTTTAAGAAGATGAATCATTTTGGGTCTCATATGTAAATTATCTATATATATACTGTTGAAAAGATAAATAAATGGTTGGACTTACCGGATAGGGGCCTTCCCTCGTAGCAAGAGAACTTTGTAATTTCTTATGAATTTTAATATAAGCAGATAAGGTGTTCTCAAATAGCTGAGATTCATTACGGTGTTGATGTTCAGTATGTTTTCTTGTATTTCATATTCATGAATGTGTTTTTGATGCTAGTAATAATCCTTAAGTAATAGAAGGAATTCACCCTGTTGGTGCTCCTTCTCACATCGATTATACTTGTTATGTGTTTATTGGTTTCTGGTTCAGAATCCACTCGTGATGGGTGCTCTGCTTGTAGTAGGCAGCCTTCATGTTTCTTCTTTTAATGCTATACCAAGAGATTCTCCTCTATAAGACGCCTCTTACTGATAGTAGCCTTTCCTTTCTTTTCCTCTGCCATCTCATATTACTTATTTTGTTGAACATCATACCTATTTTGCCTCTATTCCCTCTGGAAATACATAGCTTATGACTTCTCATACGTTTTCAGGAGCATACCCCTTTTCCCAATGGCCCTGCTCTTCTGTTTTGTCCTGCCACCTTCAAATTCTACACCTTGGCAAAATCTGACCTCTATTCACTCATTGCCAAATCTTTTGAGTATTTTAAATAGAAATATGCCCGAGAGAGATCTCTCTCTGGTTGAAAGGGTCAGAATCCAACTTAAAGCTGGTTGAAATAGTTACCTCTGTCATTTTTCTATCAACCAGACAAAATTTACAGAATGCTAACAGAAGGTTACAAGGAATTTGTTTAGTTAATATAGTTTTAGTCAAGGTAGATATGGAGCTCTGAATTTTATAGTTGAGAGGGTTAAGGAGTTGAAGGTTACAAGGAATTTGTTTAGTTGTTATAATTTTAGTGAAGGTATATATGAAGCTCGAAATTATATAGTTGAGAGGTTTGTTGGATGGAGAGTGCAAGAATGATTAGTAACAAGAAGTAAATAAATGTTGAATAAAAATTGGTTTCTTAAAAAGTAATTATTGATTTAATAGTATTAAAATTTATTGATCATTGAATTAAATAAAAGATTGATTTGTTTTTTTTCCAAAAAAAATGTATTCAATTAATAGAAATTTAAATATTGATTTTTTCTCCCTTGGAAAAAAAACGTAAATTTTATTTCAAGAAGAAATAAAATTTACATTCTAAATAATACACGTGCCCATGTATTTTGTTTGTTACCAAGTCCAGGGACATTTTGAAACTCATATGCATAACAACAACTTCTAGATACATAAGCTAAAACAATCTGTGCAAAATATCTCCATATCTGTCATTGAATAAGTGATGGACCTGCTCGTGTTATGAGTCAAAACTGTACATTATGCTGGCTGTGAAAATCAGGCCACGAAATATGTCTGAGATAAAAATGATCACAACTATCTGTCACAACTGATAAAATGGTTGTATGATGGATATCTGGGGGAACCCAAGATTGATATATTAACCGAAAATTCTGATCATGCCAAAGAGAAACTAAAAAATGACCAAATTTTCTTCTAAAGTAGAGGATGTTTTATAGAACAGTCTGGCCCCGTTGGGACAAAAAGGACCTGTGGTGAGCTCATAAAAGAGTGTCATTTAACTCTTCTTCTATACTCCACTACCTGAAAACCAGTTGAAGACTTTCCTTAGAGATTTTATCGACCCTCCCATTTATTTCCCTGTAAACATGATGAATTGAGAAGGAGGCAAATGATGAAAGAATAAGGAGAACTTCATCAAAAATTAGGTTGAGTCTTATATTATGACATCACCGCACTATCTTCATTCTATTTATGACTATATGTGAGTCTTCGATGATCTAAAGAGAAGTGATCCATTTTTCCTTTGCAAAGGTTAATAAAAATTTGAGAGCCATCAGTTCTACAAAATTGTTTGAGCCTAGGCCTAATCCCATTTTTAGGCTGAAGATATGAATATTGGATAAGTATAGGACTGCCCCCCTCACCACTGATCTGAGAATCATTTTGAGCTTCCCCATCGAAGAAATCCCATGTATTTGATCTTCCAACTTCTTCTTCTTTTAACACTCGAGGAGGGGGCATACTTTTACTTTGTGGGAAGTAGGAAAGGATGTCTAAGAATTGGATAGCCAGGTGATTAGGCATGGAGGGGTGATATTTGAAAATTGCGACATTTCTATCTAACCAAACTCCCCACATGATGAGGGGAGGAATAACTCTGATGTTAGCATTGGCCCTAAAGGCTGTCTAAACTCTACGGGCTTCCTCAATGGATGGTCCCTAACATACACATTCTTGCTCCAATTGAGAAGAGACCTCTCTCCATACCTACCTAGAGAAGGTACAGTCAATGAAGATGTGGGTGTAAGACTCTTATATGTTCTTACAGAGGATACACCAACCAGGGCCTTCCAAATTTCTGATTCTCATTCGGTCCCAGGTAGGGACTTTCTTCTTTAATAGACACCACAAAAAAAATCTATCTTTTAATGGACATTTGATCTTCCAAACATATTTCCACCAGCAGATTGGGTCTAGCTACATATGGTCTATGTTAATCTAAGTGTAACTTGCTTTTGGGGTGTAAACCATGAAAAGGGAGTTTTTCCATATTATCTCATCTTCTCGAACTGTAATTATGACATGACTTGTATTGAGACAATTGATATAATCAGTCTAGGTCTCAGAAAAGTCCTCCCCTACATCTAAAGCTTCAGTGATCAGCCATTCTTGACCCCAGATGTTTGTCCGTATCAGGTCAACTATTTTTGACAGACAAAATATTCCCTGAGCATGTAATATGTCAATCAAACCCTAATGGAAAAGGTGGTTTCTGCCACTTCCTGGCCAATGATCCAAACCTATTCTGACTTTGTTTCCCTTTCAAAATTCCCATGCCAGTCCATCCCCTATTATTTAGAATGTATTTAGAGTTGATTTCCATATAATAGAGCAATTTGTTGCTTCCTTTGTAGGTGATATGATCCATTGTTCCAGTGTAGTTGGACTGATATATTTCTGGATGATAATATTTGTCCATAAGGTTTTTCTGGTAATCAGTCTCCATGCTACTTTTGCTTCCAGTGCTCAAGGAAATTGTGTTTTAGTCCCCACCCCCCAAATTGTTTTAGAGCTCCCAGAATGCCCCATTTTACCCAAGGCAGAACGAAATGATCCTTTGAGTCCACCCACAAAAACTTTGAATATATGTGTTTGACTTTCTCTAAGATGCATTTGGGAATCCAGGAAAGGGACATCTAATAGACTGAAATTCCTTCAAGGACTGATTTTACCATAACTAGTCTTCCTGCCCTAGAGAGCCAATGGAAACTCCAAGATTTTAGCCTCTTTTCCAGCTTGGCAATTAGCCATGCCCAATATTCTTTCTTGTAGCTATTTGGCTTGAGATGGAATCCCAAACATTTTAGACCCACATCAAAGTGTTTTTGTTCATAGGGAAAGGTGGATTGGTATTATTCCAATTCTTGTACAAACATAGTGTTTGTCGTAAGAGTAGATTTTTTTTCATTAATATGCATCCATGTAGCTCTTCCAAAGAGGTATAGAATGGATTTGAGCTTATCAGCATCCACGGACTACCCGTTGCAAAATATAAGCACATCATCCATGAAGAGGAGGTGGGTAATACTTAAAATCAAAGAGATATAAATTCCCTGAGAAAAACCTCTTGTCTTTGCTTCTTTGATGGCTCTAATGAGACATTCTACCACGAGAAGAAAGAGGAGGGGGGACAAAGGGAAACCTTCCCTGAGCCCCCTCTCTGTTGTAAAAAATGGAGTTGCATCTCCATTAATAAGTATAGCAAAGGAGACTGAAGAGAGGAATCCCATTACCCAATTTATAAAAGGAAGCTCAAAGCCCAAATGAGTTAGCATAATTTTTATATAAAGCCAACTCACCTCGTCGTGAGCTTCTGAAAGATCAATTTTTATTAGTGCCCCTTTTGATTTATTGGTTTTTGTGTTGTGGAGAGTCTCCTGAGAAACCCCTATGGCTTCATGGATTTGTCTTCCCTCCATAAAGCCGAACTGTTTGCGGGAGACCCACTTGGAAAGGATGGCCTCGATCCTTCTGCTGATGATTTTTTGAGATGATTTTGTATATACTTTTACACAGGGATATGGGTCTGAAATATTCGAAAGAGGAAAGATCATCCACCTTCAGTATCAGGGTTAGAAAAGTGGCATTAAAAGGAGCATGAATGTGACCATTCTGACGTGACTATTCCACCACTTTCAAAATATATTTCCCTATGAAGTCATATAACCCCACAAAAAATTCCATAGACCATCCCTCCGGCCTGGGATTTTATCCTTTTGGAAGCTGAGGAGGACCTCTTTAATTTCATCTTTCGATGCCTCCTTCATTAGCTCCATTTTGGCTTCCTCGTCTGCAATTATGGGAAAGGTTCTGATCAATCTAAACTCGATTGTATTCCTTAAAAAGTTTCCCAAAATGGTTTATTCCCATTTGTGCTAAGTATTTAAAGGAAGAAATGTTATTCCCTTGGAGGTCCTTAAGACTCCAGATGGTATTTTCCATCTTCCTTCCTTTCACGTAGGCTTGAAATAATTTTGTGTTTTCTTCCCCACTATGGAGCCACAAATCCATGATTTTTAGTCTCCATGTTTCCTCTTTTATAGCTAGGAGATGGATACACTGTTTTTTCTAGGTTGAGCAGTGCATATTTTGAAGCATGGTTGGAGTAGCCACCTCCTACTGAATCATACAAATCTTCTAGGGATCTTTCCATTTCAACAAGTTCTTGGTCTTCTTACTACCTTTTCCTGTGAGCCCACTTCATTGTTTTCTTCTTGGATCTCTTCAAATTTGTTGCCATCTGAACTGCAGCCCTGGATCCCGAATTTGTGTCAATGGGGACCCAACATTCTTTTACTAAGGATATGAACTCTTCATCCTTTAGCCAGGTAGAGTTGAATTTAAAAGGGCTCACAGGTTTCTTCAGTCGACCAACCACCTCCAAGAAAATTGGATGGTGATTCAACTCTCCTCCATTGCCAATCCACTCTCTGCACATTAAAGGGGAGTCAAGTAGATTTCCATAGAGGAGAAATCGATCCATCCTTTTTGCAATATACTATTCTCCCATATTCTTGTTACACCAAGTTGGGGTTAGCTTTATAGGGGCTTAATATACTAACCCCTTTCCATATAAGGCATGGAAGAATAATCAATAAGGTGATCCGGTTAGGCTCTTGCTCCCCAAGATTCAGCCTCCCCTAGGGAGAAATTTAAGTCCCCCCCAAGATGAGATCTTCATTATTGATAAAAGATATTTTGAGGAGAGAATACTAGAAGATCACTTTGTCTTTGTGGGGACCATAGACATTTAGAATAGTGAAACCCATCCCCATTTCTTCATGATGAACACTAACCCCCAGTCTTGAATAAAAACTCCAAGAGTTTGTGATCTTGATGGATTTGGACCTCCATCCAATGGCCAAACCTCCAGATATACCTTTGGCATATATACCAATGAATTTCCATTGTTTAAACAATGCTTCAAGGAAGGGAATAACCATGTCTTCATCCCCCAAAATTTCCTGTAGTAGAATGATATCCGACTGACTTACCTCCACTGGGCTTTGGAGGGTGATTTTTTTTGAGGGGCTTGCCACTCCCCTACAGTTGAAGGAGATGATTTTCATGTCCCACCCCCCTCCTAGGGATGAAATGATTTGAGAGCCCCGAGAATGGACTGTTGTTTGCCAGCAACTATATTAAGGGTAACCTTGGACTGTGTCTTGGAGAGAAAGGATTTCCTTCCTCTTCCCTTCGGCTCATGAGGAGAAGGGGGATTTATCCCTAATCCCTCCATTTTCTTGTTTACCTCTCCTAATACTGGGGTGACATGGTTCTTTATCTAAAAATACACCAGGCCTTCCTCTGTGTCCCTGGAAGAGGTAGGTGTATTATCAATCAAAGGGCAGCGATTCGAGGGAGGGGCATGTTTCAGTTCACATGAAGCAATGGGAGGCCCAAGGGGAACAAAGGAAGAAGAGAGTTAAGAGAGGGATGCTAAGGATATATTTTTTAATGTTCTATCCCATTCTTTTCCAACAAAATTAAGAGACTAAAAACTAAAATTGAGGGATGAGAGAGAAAAATGGGGCGTACCCAAATGAGGAGGTAGGTCCTGAAGCTATTCCTGCGTCCATCTTACCATTTGGCCTTCAGGGATACTGTCGACTTGTTGTTTTGGATTAGTGCAAATGGGTGTCGCACGTGAGGGAGGGTTGGGTTATAACTTTTGCTCGATCTTCTCTGATTCCTCAGGAACCAATCCAATACATTTTCTAGATGTGGAGGGGTGAGGGATATTATCCATATGTGAGGATCCACACTTTTTAGCTGCCTCTGACGAGCTTCAACCTTTCCTGCCTTAAATCAGGAGCTTATAATCCTTTGCCACATGACCATGTATATGGAATCTACGACAGTGAAAGGTAATTCCTTCATAGTCCAAATTATGCAAGAGGCTTTTTCCCCTCCATAAAAGTTGCATTTCCTCTGCAAGGCCCTTTCCTATATTGAGAAAGGCCAGGATTCACACCACTGTTATTTTCCATGAA
>JASDQU010242602.1:163619-190677 GCA_032191745.1 Picea mariana | reverse complement strand
AAATGTTTTTTTTAATGATTATTTATTTATTTTTTGTTAATTTAAAAAAAATGGATTAATTTTTCAATTTATTTATTTTTATTGTAAATTTATTAAAAAAATAAAAATTAATAGCACCATGTTTTTATTCAGTAGTTGATTTTGGTGTTTTTACCCAAAAATATGGGTTTTTGGGCCAGAATTCTCATTTTTAGGTCATAGTTCTCGTTAAGGCGATAACTATGTTTAAAATCAATGGATCAAATTGTTCCATAATCAAAATTAAAGTTTATCATTAACCATATACCATATTAATACCTTGACTCAATCCGAAGTCCAATATAATGTTGATGCAATCCCACGTCAATGTACACATGTGTGGCTTTCCTATCGCACTGGACAAATTATCAGTGCCATCCACAAGTTAATGTATCCAACATTTTCATTTTAATGTATCATAACCATATGAATCGACAACGTTAGTTACATCATATCAATTTATATTTGTTACATCCATGTTATCATAAAAACATTTTAATGAACCCATTCAAAATCATCATTCAAAGACAATCAAATAATTAAAGAGTTTGGGTTTCATCAAAATAACACAAGTCAATAAACTAAATTGTTTTGTAAATGAAATGCCCTCAAATAATAATCTCTAGTCTCCCTATAAACAAATGGGCACCACAAAATGTTTTCTAGTTCATTTTTCAAGAAAATGAAGTTTCATGTTAGGAAACTAAGTTTCAAGTTAGGAAACTAGGATGTCTATTTATGTTGCATATCACAAGATGAAGTAATGCTACACCAAGATTTAACATCACTTTAAATCCATCTATTCATATTTATGTCAAAGATATAGTATAGTGATGCTTCAAAGCAAGTTGTTTTGAAACTTCACCACATGGAGGATAAGATCAATGAACAATTGCCAATTATTTCCAGCTAAAACCTTGCATGTTAACAAGAAAGATCCTGTAGGCGAGAAAATAATATTGACCTCAATTTTTTCAACATTTTCATTCTAACAAACCCAATGAATGAACCAACAAAGGGTAATTTCATAATAACATGTGGAGACAATGTGTTTTTCTACCTATGCTAGCATACAATGGAATTGTGTGCTTGTTGTCTTTCCTATGAAAGTTGTGTGCTTCCTTCACTAGTTGGTTTTACATCCCTCAAGAATGCTTCATTTCAAGAACAAAATATGATGAACGCTTCATTTGAAGCAGTTCCAATGGCCCTGTTTCTCAATATACCAAAATTGTAAGTTCGCTATTTGAAAATCAAGTTTGTAGATGTTTTTTTTTTAATTGCAACTGGGAATATTATAAAAGTTGTAGCTAATATGAACAACAAGAGTACAAAAATAGCTAGATTGAGTTTCAAGCAAGATTGGTAGTTCTCAAATTTCAGTAAACATAACTTGCAAAAGTCCACAATCTATACATCCCATATTTTCTTGCAGATATACTCACATGTATACCGCTTGAAAGAGACTCCTAAAATTCTAATTGCTTTGATAAACATACAAATTAGTGGAAGGAATGGTGACTATTGGCTTATTTCAAACCGATGTTGGGAGGAAGGGAGTTATGGTTTCCAAGGTCCATGTCTTTCATCATTTGATGAACTATGTATTCCTCCTTTAAGTCTACTCGCACTGAATTTGTTGAAATATTGTGAATAGAAACTCTAGAGTGGGAATGTTTACTTAGATTGATGAACATATTCCTCAACATATTACATTTTTACTCTAGTACATCGATTTTCTACTTTTGTTTAACTAGGGAATTCATGATTATGTCATTTTATGAAGTGCATTAGTGTTTATTTTCATGCACCTTAGAAGTCACTAAGAAAATAGAGGTTTTGTTGCATTGTATGGATTCTTCATGCCTTCTCAAAACCCTTCTAAACTCCTGAGATACCTTATAATCCATGTGAGAAATGCACCAAGGAAAAATATGATGCCAACTCTTGGAAAGGGAATTATGGGGCTCAAGATAATGCATAGAGGGGATAACCCAAAGAAATCCATGTTTCTAACGCACAAAAGGAGAACCCCTTGCTCCATAGATTACACCACCAAAACAAGCTGCCAATTGACTATATATTCTTAATACTGAGTTGAGGGATATATGGTGGCCAATACCCAAATAAACCAGAGAAACATTCACCCAATGTAGAAAGATTAGGATGTAAGAAAAACCTAGAGAACTAGGAGGGCATGTTCTAGGTAAGATCTAAAGACGCAAAGATACCAGAAGATAGGTGAAAAATGTTGATAGGGGAAGAACAAACAAAATACACCTGACTTCTAGAGAACAATACCAAGAAACAATTTCACTCTGCACATCCTATGAAACAATATCTAATAGGTAGAAGTTCCAATAAACTAGCTAGAGTTCGAGAGAGACTCTTGCCAGGTTCATTTCTAACCAAATAGTCTTCCTCCCTTCAATGTAGCTAGCTTCTCTTACACAATGATTCATTATCCCACCTTGCCAAAGAATATCCTCACTAAGGAATTTAAGTACTATCTTGAAGTTAATTTCATTCATGCGAGAGAGGAGTAGGCTCATACTTTAGAATCCAATTTCCTCACTTGCAATCTATTGGTGGCATTTATGTGACAAGTGGTGATTAATTGCAATGTTACATGTCCTCATCTCCAAACCTTAGGGTGTCAAAGAATTGAGTGAAAGTGCCACCCATCATTTTTTTGTAGAACACCTAATTTGAGAAAGAATCAACCTAATGATTGTGTTCTCGTAAAACCTAATGAAATGATACTTTACATACACTGCCAACCTCCGTTTGGATTCAGCTATAATTGAAACAAGTTTTTTATGAGACAAGGTTAAGTTAGAGACCATTGGTTTGATAATTATGCTTGAGAATCCTATGATAGCCAAGGATTCAATTTTGGCTTCATTTTTTAGGAGGATACCCTAATAAAGAGCACAAGCCTCTACTTGATTGTTTGTAGACATTCCCATACCCCAAGAAAACAATATTTCAAGGCTTCCCTTGGGATACGATATGATCCCCTCGCACTTTCCAAATTTAGATTTCCTTTAGACTGTCCATCAAATAAGAGAATGGAGGACCTTTAGAGGAGTTTCCATCTTTGAAATTATTGCATACCCATTTGAAGCTGCCAAGATATTCCTACATTTTCATTGCGGATGCTTGGGCTAGTTCTTTAAGATGAGAATGAAAATTGTTATATCCAACCTTCCTCATCCAGTTCCAAATTTTAATGAGCAAGATTGTTCTATATACCGAATTGATGTATTTCACAAGGAGTCCTTTTTCCTTAGCTTCTACTAATTTGAGGATAACTTGCCCTTGATTAAAAATAACATTGTTTCAAGCTAACTAATTTTTCTAGCAAGGATATTTAGGAAGAGTAGTCAATAGGCTTCTTAGAATGGGTTTATTCTTGAGATTTCCCCTATAGTTTTACTCCATAGTGAGGGAATTTATTTCCAAGAATTGTGATTTTATGCTCAACGACTAATTCCAACTAAGGCATATTGCTAAACCTGATTAGATAAACTACAATAAAAAAAGAGATGGTAGATTGTCTCTTCATGTGAAAGGAATAAGACACATCAAGAAGAGCCTTGGAATACCCCTTTTTGAATATTTTTTGTAGTTATAATCTTCTTGTGAACCATTAATCAATACAAAATATTGACATTAGGGATACCATATGACTACCAAACCTATTCCCATATAGATGAATGATGAGAGAGATGAAGGGATTTGATTTGTTGGAGATACCCATCCTTTAAAACATATTTTTATGCTCTCCATCCCCTTCAATTAGATGGGGAGATATACCAAGGTGCACAACCTTTAAGGGAAGCAAATATACATGAGAGAAGTGTTAGGGTCCTACCCTAACCTCCCAAATTTGGGTGACATAGTAATTAGTTAGTTATCATATGCGACCATACTCCTTGAATAAGACCAATAGATAGTAATAGTTAGTTATTCAATATAATAGTTAGTTATTGTATGTAGCCATAATCCTTGAAAAGGCCAACATATAGTAATAGTTATTTATTTAATATAAAGAGTGTCCACTTTACAAGGCCCACTAGGTAGTTGGTACCCATTTATGATGGACCAAAAGTAGTTAGGGTTTTTGCTATGTAAACTCTATTTAAAGATATAGGAGTCAATAAAATGTTTTTTTCTTGTGTCATGTACTTGGAGCTCTTCTTAGTGGAAGTTTGCTCCACCTTAAGAGGCAAGTGAACACTACATTCTTATTTTTATTATTAATATTCAAGGGTATCCTTGTAGTTTCTATCATATTGTCCCATGTTCTTGGTTAATTTGCAATTATAATCTTTGTATAACGGGTTGCAATTCATTGTTCAAGGGTTAAGGAACACAACAAGTGGTATCGAATCTCTTTCTTGAGCCAACATGCATCCGGATTTTAGTATATATTTTTTTAGACAACAGATCATTCTGATTTCTTTAAATAACAAGTGATATGTCGTTAGGAGGGTCAAAACCTAAACCCTATAAAACCTAACCTCTATAGTGAAGGTCCTGCCTCTTTGTACCCAAGAGGATTTTTTTCTTTGGTGGTCCCATGGTTCAAACTCACAATATGGCCCACTCCAAAAA
The DNA here is from genome assembly GCA_032191745.1 of Picea mariana. Classification (NCBI taxonomy): domain Eukaryota; kingdom Viridiplantae; phylum Streptophyta; class Pinopsida; order Pinales; family Pinaceae; genus Picea; species Picea mariana. The sequence goes on along the minus strand of JASDQU010242602.1, from coordinate 186,039 downwards.
CAAAAAAACAAGTCCCACCATATTAGAACCAATCCTCTTAGAGCATGTCGCTATAAGAAGTAGTGACCACCCTTGCAAATACAATTCAACAAGTGCAAGAAGCAGTGAAAAAACATACCGACCTCTTGACATTCATAGTAGCAGATGTGGGTCTTCATGTAAGAGATACACACATTGACCCAACTAAAGAGGCATTCACACCCTTGGAAGTACAAGACGCACCACTGTTTCAGAATAATCACCAGACCACATTCCAAGAGAACAATTCATGGCACCCTTTTCCAAAGGTGGAAATGAACAAATTTGATGGATTGGATCCCTCAGGGTGGGTTACCCAAATGGAACATTATTTCTTCCTCCATGGAATTACTAATGACCTACATAAACTACATGTGGGAATTTCATGTTTGGATTTTGAATGCTTATAGTGGTGGCAATGGTATAGGAAGGATTATAAAGGATAATTTGCATGGACCCAATTTGTGCAAATACTTTCTGCTCGTTTTGAGCATCACACTCACCAATTTGGATGTCTGAAAAAATTATTCCAAAAAGTTATAATTATGGAATATATCACTACATTTGATTAATTAGCTATCCGCATAGAAGGGAAACCTGATTTATTTTTTAAAGAATGTTTCATCAGTGGTCCCAAAGATGCAATTAAAGCATAAGTCATGATTCAATGCCCACAAACATGGTTTGAAGCTTGTGATATAGCCGAAGAATATGAGATAGTGGTCAACACACAAATAAAGAGACCTTTATTCTCTACTCACCCTAATCCCATGATGGAAACTACTCCTAGCCCCTCTAACTCACATTCGTTCCACATTCACAAGTTATCTCCAGAAGAGATGGCATAACATCAATGCCTCCATCTATGTTATAATTGTGATGAACAATATTTCAAAGGGAACAAATGTAAACAACATAAATTATTTCAAATGGATATGTCTCCACATAACTACTCAAAGGAAATTTCAGTGGACAATACACCTAAATAATCTTTGGAAGACACCACCCCCTCCATGGTAGAGGAAGCCCCCTTGCAGGCTCCTCCTGAGGAACCCCAAATTTCTCTCCATGCCATCTCTAGTTTCTCAATGCCACAAACCTTGAAATTAATTGGATACATCAAGCACCACAAACTTATTATGTTGATTGACAACAAAAACACACACAATTTTATCCATAAGAGAGTGGCACAAGACACCCATTTTATGTATGCCCCATATCTAATTTTCAAATTATAATTGCTAATGGTGGTACGATGAAATGTGGGGGTAAATGTGAAAATGTGAGACTACAAATGGGAGAGTATAATATAAAAAATCACATGTTTTCCATTGAAATGGGTGGTTGTGATATAGTTCTTTCGAAAGAATGGCTACACACTTTGGGACCAGTCACCATGGATTTTCACAAAATTGGACCTTCGCTCAGGCTACCACCAAATCATGATGGAAGAGGAAAACATTCATAAGACATATTTGTGTACACATGAATGTCATTATGAGTTTTTAGTGATTCCTTTTGGCCTTTGCGATGCTCCATTAACCTTCGAGAGTCTCATGAACAAGATCTTTAGGCCCTTCCTTCACAATTTTGTGCTAGTATTCTTGGATGATATTTTGATCTACAACAAGACATATGAATCCCACATAAAGCACATTGATAGAGACTTGCAACTCATATAGGACCACCAACTATTTGTAAAATGCTCCAAATTTTATTTTGGGGTTTAAAAGGTTGAATATTTGGGACACATTGTCAGCCACAATATAGTAATGAGTTTATCCAAAGAAATTTGCAGCAATGAAATATTGGCCACATCCCAAAACCTTGAAGAGATTGAGAGGATTATTAGGCATTATATGGTACTATAAGAATTTTATGAAAAAATATGGAAAAATTATCCCTTAACCTTGCTACTCAAGAAGAATTCCTTTGTTTGGAATGAGGCTGCAGAACATGCCTTCTCATACTTAAAAGATGCCATTTGCAGAAATCTAGTCTTAGTAGTGCCATATTTTCCTAAGACATCTTTCCTGGAATGTGATACCTTTGGCCTAGGTCTTGGTGTTGTATTGATGCAATAAGGGAACCCCATAGCTTTCACCAGTAAATAGTTATGTGACTGCAACTTGGGAAAATGTATATATGAGAAAGAAATGATGGACAACCTACATGATGTAAAGACTTGGTGCCCATACCTCCTTAGGTGAAACTTCCATATCAAAGACTCCAGGATGATCCTAACCCTCTAAGGGGTATACATGGAATCTTTATACATTGTGATATAAAGGACACATTGTTCTGGTAAAGAATTCATCCTTAAAACAAAAAATATTAGACAAATTTCATTCATCGCCTACATATGTTCACTCTATATTTCATAAAATATATGAACTGTTGGAATATTCAACAATACTGAGAGGGGGGGTGAATCAGTATGGCACATATTTTAATCACTTTTTATTTTTACTAATTTAAGTGATCTTCACATAATTAATCATAATCAAGGCAGAGAATTATATAGATCAACATATCTCAACACAAAGGAACAATACACATATATTTTACGTGGAAACCCAATAAGGGAGAAAACCATGAAATTTTTTCTTATATTTAAACAAGAATTACATTATTTACAGGCTACAACCTATGAGGGACACTAATCCCTACAATAAGAACCCACTTACAATTCAATCTGGCATGCACCCACCTGTTTGGAAGATGAGGACACCAATATTCACTATAAGCACCCACTTACAATCAGCAGAAACCAATCTCCCAAGTGCCAACCTATTTAAGAAGATGAGGACATCGATCCTCTGCCTTTCTCCAACCTGCCACACTTAGATTATCTTGCTTTAATTCTATGAAATCCTCGAACCTCAAATCTTCAGATCTTCTCTTCACTCGATACCCTACTCCTCCACACTTCACTCTTCCATCCTTACCCAATTTTCACACACACTAGAATTGAATTCGCACATAGTTAATTATACATTTTATACCTCCATGAATTGTACACATGCATAAGTGTGTTCCTCATGGAGTTGGGTCTAGGTCTCCACAAAACATGGTTGTGATCCTCCTTAGAAATTGGCCTTCAATTTCCTTCCATCGCATGCCATCTGCATTTTGGACAGAGTATGAATTATGAAACTCGACAACTATATGATATTCTTTCATATTAACTCTCAACCATCGATCTATTCTCTGTTCAAAAAAATGTGTAACACATCCTCATGGATCAGTAGCCATCTGATTTGGTCCTTGATTGATTTTCCACTGTCAATCTATTCACTATTGTTTAAAACATGCAATGAAATCACAATGCAAAATGACCATCGGATCTGGACCTCCATTCAATAACAACCGTTGATCTACTTAGCATGTCGAGACCACGAGTATTCAACTTATAGCCACCATTCGATCAGATCTCAGAATGATCTCGATTGTTGATCTTTCCTTTACCCATACTTAGATAATCTCTCAAAGTCTTACTGCAAGTTCGTGGGTCCAAGGCATCTATGTTCAAACTTTCGCGGATTGCATAATATACCTTTTTGGTTCCGCCGCACTCACATTGCACTGACACTTAGATGCATTTCCAAGCATTTCATTGTGAGTCTACGAAACATCATAAGCGTCATATCTCTCACCCTATGGACCCTCTGATCTAAGACATGTGGCAAACTTTTGGGTCGTTGGATCTCTCACCCTCTCTACCCTTTGATATACTCCTTATACTTAGAAATTTTCTCATGGTTCATCATGCTCCATGATATATTGTCACTTAGTTAATATGGATACTTATCCAATTCTCGATATTTCACTGTGGGCCACAGGAATACAACATTTCCCTGATTCAACATTTCCCTAATTCTTGTGGCCTTGTCAGTTCGACCGATCCTTGACACTTATTCGATTTTTCGAACTCCTCCACGGACCTTAGCCAATTTTGACCTTCTTACCGCGTGTATTCAAGACATCTTCATCTGTTCTTCTCTTGTCAACTCTATTCGTCCGACCAATCCAATCTTCATACTTACCCATTTCTCGAGACATCAACTAATTCCCGGTACTTAATTATTTGCCAATATTTCATCGTGGGTTCACGCTCTCATATTCTTCACATACCCTTGATTCTCCGTCGTGTTCACTATCTCCTCTATATCTTGATACTTAGTCATTTTGCAAGAGATTTGTGTTGATGTTTCTGATGACCTGGATGCCATGTGAAGGCCACCTTCATGACATGGAATCGATACATTTCCTGACATGTGGCACTAATGTGACATACGCAAAGTTGTTGGTTTTTTCCTTGACATGGACTTCCTCTGATCTGGCACTCGTCTATTTGGACACATGGTGTTGTTGTGTCACTAACATGGTTGAGCTAGACCACCATGTGTCATACCCTAATATTTGATCTTAATTGTTGATCTCTAGAGATGAGCGATCAAGATCTAATTGCTCAAAATTTAATCCTTTACGTAATGTTCCATAGCTCTTCTACTCACTTTCCTACAAACTGAATGATGACTCCTTTTCATTATAAACCTTTTGAACCTTTTTTTCCCAATGAATGTGGGATATATCATTTTGCAAAAATACTTTGTTGTGCCATTAGACTTCAAATCTGTATAATATTTTCATCGTTTGTCTGGTTCGATCCTTGGACCTATCATTTCCTGAGTAAACACAACACCTCTTCTACATATTTGGACATGTGTTTGTAAGGTCATTGTATCCATCCTCCATTCACATTTCTCATCATGCATGTTATTTTCTGCACAATTACTTCATTTTTCTCATTCTTTATTTAGGGTAGACACAGAGCTATGTGCGTAGAGACTTAATACCACCCAGAAACATTCTCAACTTCCTTTGTCTATCTTGATTTGTAGTATGGACACTTTCTCTTTGGTTGTAGTAGTTTGGATGCTTCCTCGATATACTCTTCTCCCTGTCATTGACAACAGTTAGTCTCTAATCCAATTTGATCCAGAAAGACCTAAAAATCAAATTTATCAAATTCTCAATAAAACTACATGATCGTGAAGTGCTCGTTGCAAGATTTCCAATGACGCAAATGGATCGAAAAACGAACGTCGTATGAGAAATTTATGGTAGTTGGAAAATTTGGTCTTCTCTAGCAAAAAGTCAAAGGGTCAAAGGGTCAAAGGGACATGTGACACGTGGCAGGTTTAGATTACGAAAATTGGAAGCCATCAGGTGAGGACATGTGGTATCACTAGGTCATGACAAGTGGCAAGGGTTCATGATGACAAGTGTCAAAGTTTTGATAGTCCATGTGGCAAAAGATTGGCCAACCATGGGCTGACACATGGTCCAATCCAAGGGTGCCACATGTCACCATGGTAAAGGACTTAAAAAGGTCAAATTTATATTCTTGGACTCCATGAGATTCGATCCCATGACCCACCTCTTCAAATGACTTAAGCACAATGAGCTAGCCACAAAAGACGAATTACTACTTTAGAGAAAAAACCACTTTTCATAAATTTAAACTTAAGCACCTTTTATAGCTAAGGGAGGTGCACCCCTTAGCACTAGGCCACATGGCCCTCATATGACCCAGAAGAAGGGCACGTGCCCTAATTGGGGGCTTAATCGTATTTTTGCCAAATTTTGGGTTTTGACCTTATATTAATGGATTTTTTGCTGATTTTTGTGGATTTTTGGCTAAAAAGAGTGGATCTGGAGCCCAGAAAGAGGCCAGATCTTGGGGGGAAGTTGGATTTAGACCCCCAACTCAGAATATACATAAACCAGATGTTTTTGACAGTCCAAGGACGTCTAGAAGAGCATAATGTTGAAGAGTTTGGAAGATCAAGCCATTTTTATGCAAGGACGCCATTGAGGAAGTGAACTTTGGAGGCCATTTCCGAGAGCTACACTCAACCTTTTCAGTGCCTCTAGTTGTGTTGGATTCCTGAGGACAAGAAGAACACAACCAGACCAATTTTTAATCCATTTTATGCATTTATGATGTAGTTTTGAAGCATTGAATATTAATAATCTTGGTGTTATGGTTTGTTGTTCTTAATGTTTACTTTATGTTCTGTATTATTTATGATGGATGCAACATTGTTTCATTAAAATCTTCTTATTCTATTAATTCCTAAGTGGTAAATCAACTCATGCATAAACTTAACCAAAGTCTTTAAAATATCATTTTCAGATCAAGTGGTATCAGAGCAGGTTGACAGTTAGTTGTTTGAGTTTGCATGATTACCAGGGAAAAGCTAAGTCGCGGTGAAGGTGAGCTTGTAGAAGGAGATCATGAGATTGGATAAAGAAAGAGGACATATCAAAGTGAGAAGATGGCATCAGAAGAAGGAATTTCTCAAAACTAAAGAGAGTTTCAAATAACTTTCTTTTCCATGTCAGAGATGGTAAAAGTGTTGTATGATGATTACTTGGAACGGAAGAGACCTTTTCAAGGATAATATTCAAAGCAGGACAAAAGTGAAGAAGGAGAGAACCCTCCTAAAACTCCTCCTTCATCTACATCTTCTTCTTCTTCAAGTACAAGTTCAACTTATACTGCAAGAAAACATTCTCATAACATAAGCCCGATATGCCATTACTTAAACTTGATGTAAAATTTGTTTTACCTATGTATGATGGAAAAGTTAATGCTGAGAAAATTGATAATTGGGTTAGACAAATGGAGGTATATTTTAATGTGCAAAAAATCAAAGATGAGGCAACAAAAATTAGATTTACATCACTTTGTCTTGAAGGAACAAATATCATCTGGTGGCAAAGTAAGATGCAACATGGAACTTAGCAAATTGGTAAGATTTTTCCTTCATGGCATGATTTTATTTCCGCACTTAGAAAAGAGTTCTATCCTTTGGGATATAAGGAAAGGGAGTTAATTGAATGAAAAAGTCTTAAGTTAAGGAAAGGAAAATTGGTGCAGGAATATACAGATGAATTTCACAATGTGGATTTGATGTTAGATGTTCCATTAACTACACAAGAAACTCTTATGAAGTATATAGGAGGTTTTCCTACTTATATTCATAATACTGTATTCATGTTTGGACCTAATAATCTTGATGAGGTTTCTGTTCAAGCAACGTATATTGAAGCAGGAAAAGCCAGAGTTAGTGTATCAGGGGAATCATCTTCAAAGAAGGATGGAAAAGGAAAAGGGAATGGAAAGAAATAAAATTCAGCGATAGTGAAGGAAGAGAAGCTCTCTTGCAAACATTGCAAGAAATAAGGGCACGGTGATGAACATTGATGGCAATTGCACCCAGAGAAGAGACCAAAGTGGTTCAAAGAAAGGAAATGGAGGCAAAACATTGCAACAACAACACGACCAACAGACTTGGGATCAGATTCAGTAGATGAGTCTAATATTACAATAGTTGGTTTGACATGTAAAATTGGTGATGGTTATGATTCTAGAAGTAAATTGTTTCATATAAGGGTCATAATGAAACATACTAAGATCAATACATTGATAGATAGTGGATCTCAATCTAAATTAATTTCGGAAGAATTGGTTAAGAAATTGGGATTAACAACTAAGATGCATCACAAACCCTATTCACTAAATTGGTTAAGCAAAGATCATAAATTGTCCATAACAAAGCAATGTATCATAAAGTTTGAAATTACATCTAAGTATGTGGATGAAGTAATATGTGATGTGGTGTCGCTAGAAACATGTGGAATGGTCTTAGGAATCCCTTATTTATATGATCGCAAAGCAATCTTCTACAAGGAACATAGTCAATATCACTTGTTTAAGAAAGGCAATGAATATGTTGTACATGCTCATCACATAAAAGAAAATCAATCTCTTCTAACAATGGAACAATTAAAGAAGGCATCTTATGAAAGCAATAAAACTATAATTGTGCCAAGTAAATCAGTTGATCTTAAGCATGAACATGAGATGGTTGTAGGATGGGACTTCAATCATACTTTGCTTCAAGATAAGTTAATGTCGTGCAAGCACATTAAACATGTTGGTTCACTTTTAGTCATATTTCTGATGTTATCGCTACTAATATTTTTCACATGGATGGTACTAGATTCAGTAAGATGTGAACGAGTTCAAATGGATAACAATATGCTTTTAGTTTTCATGGTTATTATAAAATTGATTATGATGCGACAGGTGCACAATACATAGTTTAAAGACAAAGGACAAGTGGGGAGGCCTATCCTGCACTTGATGACTGGTCAATATCTTTTTGGAGGACCAAGGAGGTGTGATCCAACTAGATCTAGAAAGGCCTAAAACTCAAAGTTCTCAAATTCTCAATAAAACAACATGATCGTGAAGTGCTCATCACAAGCTTTCCAGTGGCGCAAACGAATCGAAAAACGAAAGTCATATGAGAAAGTTATGGCAGTTGGAAAATTTGTTCTTCTCTAGCAAAAAGTCAAAGGGTTAAAGGGACACATGGCATCTTCAACATGTGACACGTGGCAGATTCAGATTAAAACAAGTGGTATCCTCTGAATTCAAAAAGTGGCAGCCATTAGGTGACAACATGTGGTATCACTAGGTAATGAAAAGTGGAAAGGGTTCATGATGACAAGTGTCAAAGTTTTGATAGTCCATGTGGCAAAAGATTGGCCAACCATGGGCTGACACATGGTCCAATCCAAGGGTGTCACATGTCACCATGGTCAAGGCCTTAAAAAGTTCAAATTTATATTGTTGTATTCCATGGGATTTGATCCCATGACCTGCCTCTTCAAATGACTTAAGCACAATGAGCTAGCCACAAAGGGTGAATTGCTACTTTAGAGAAAAAAACCCACTTTTCAAAAATTTGAACTTAAGCACCTTTTCCAACTAAGGGAGGTGTGCCCCTTAGCTCTAGAGCACATGGCCCTCATATGACCACATAGGGGGCGAGCATGCCCTAACTGGGGGCTTAAGAAGATTTTTTTCCAAATTTTGGGTTTTGACCTTATATTAATGGATTTTTTGCTGATTTTTGTGGATTTTTGGCCAAAAAGAGTGGATCTAGAGCCCAGAAAGAGGCCAGATCTTGGGGGAAAGTTGGATTTAGACCCCCAACTTAGAATATTCATAAACCAAATGTTTTTGATAGTCTAAGGAGGTCCAGAAGAGCATAATTCTGAAGATTTTGGAAGATCAAGCCATTTTTATGCAGGGAAGCCATTGAGGAAGTGAACTTTGGAGGCCATTTCCGAGAGCTACGCTCAACCTTTTTCAGTCCTGTCAGTTGTGTTGAATTCATGAGGTTGAGTAGAAAAAAAAAAGATCATTTTTTAATCCATTTGATGCATTTATGATGTATTTTTGAAGATTAATAAGAAAGCCTCCCCCACTTAGACAAAGGCCCAAAGACGTAGGCAACCTTGTCGAAATTCGCTAACAATATTGGAGTTATGGTTTGTTGTTATTAATGTTTAATTTATGTTCTGTATTCTTTATGATGGCTGAAACATTCTTTCATTAAAATATTCTTCTTCTCTTAATTCCTAAGTGGTAAATCAACTCATGCATAAACTTAACCAAGGTCTTTAAAAGATCATTTTCGGATCAGTCTTCCCCTACCTGTGATATCAATGACATCCTTTGACATCATTGACAACACAATTTCCAAAAAAATCCCCCTTTTTCATTGACGTAAACACATCACTCTTTTTGCAAATCTCCCCTTGTCTCGACACTACAAATCTCCCTTTTTCTTTGTACTCCCCCCATTTGACATCAATGGAAAATGGATATTCTCTCCCTTTTACTATAATATTTATTTTATATTCTACAACCAACCACCTTCTTATCCTTATGTATCTTCCCCTGGGTTGGTGCACCTCTTGTAGTGCTTCAGTGATTGGATAGCATGGGGACCACCCACAACTTCTGTCTGAGATACTCGAATGATTCTCTAGGAAGAGGATTTGTAAATATATTAGCAACTTGTTCCTTTGTGCTAATATATTCCAGCTTGAAATTTTGTTTCATGACTTGTTCTCTTAAGAAATAATACTTGATTGGAATTTTCTTTGTCTTTGAGCGCATGAATGGGTTCTTGGAAATATTTATTACACTAGTATTGTCACAAATAATTGATATTGGCTTATCATACTCTACCTGGATATATTTTAGTTTTTGTTTCATTTAGAGAACTTGTGTACATCAGGTTATTGCTGCAATATATTATTCTATTGTAGATAGAGAGATCGATGATTTCTTCTTGTTGAACCATAACACCAAGTATTGCCTAAAAATAATTCTCCACCACTGGTGCTCTTTTTTCATCCACACTGTCTGCCCAATCTGCACTTGTGTAAGTTGTCAAAGTAAAGTATTTTCCTATGGGATACCATAAACCAAAGTCCAACATGCCTTTCAAATATCTAAATATTCTATGTACTGCCAGTACATGTGTTTCCTTTGGTGTTGCTTGAAACCTTCCAACTAGCCCTACTGCCTGCATAATATTTGGTCCTGAAGCTGTTACGTACAAGAGACTTCCTATCATTGATATTTACAAGGTTTTATTTGATTCCTTTGATTCATATTCTCTACTTAGCTTACAACCAGTGACCATGGGTGTGCTGATAGGTTTACAGTCTTCCATTCCAAACTTCTTCAACATTTCTTTGATGTGTTTTATCTGATAAATGAATATACCTTTGTTGGTTTGAATAATCTACAGTCCTATGAAGAAATACAGTTCCCAAAGCATAGACATCTWRAATTMTTTTTKCATTTATTCTACAAACTTTTATCTCATTCTATCATCATTGCTTCCAAAAATGATATCATCCACATAAACAACAATGATTAACATCTCTGTATTATCGATTTTGATATAAATATTGTTGTTTGTTGTTCCTCTTTTGAAACCTTGTTGCTGCAAATACTTGTCAAGTTTAGAATACCATGCCTTGGGAGCTTACTCCAATCCATAAAGTTCTTTCCTTAATCTGCAAACATAGTCTTTATTTTATGATAATAGGAATCCTTCAGGTTGTTCAATGTACACGTATTCCTCTAAATATCCATTCAGGAATGCAGACTTAACATTCATTTGATATACCTTAAAAATCTTAAATCTTGCAAATGGAAAAAACATATTAATGGATTCTAGTCTTGCAACGAAAGCAAAGGTTTCTTCAAAATAAATACCTTTTACTTGAGAATACCATTTACAAACTAGTCTTGCTTTATTTCTTACTAGTTTTCCATTGTCATTCAATTTATTTTTGGATATCCACTTTGTACCAATCACATTTTTATCTTTAGGTCTTGGGACAAGTTCCCATGTCTGTTTTTTCTCAATCTGGTTTAACTCTTCTTCCATAGAATTCACCCAATGTTGGTCATTACTAGCTTCTGAAAAACATTTAGGCTCTATTATGGATAATAAAGAGAAATTCACATGTTCAGAACTACTTGCCAATTTTCTCCTAGTTTGGGTTTGATCACTTTTGTCACCGAGAATCAAGTTTTATGGATGATTTTTCTGCACAAACCTTAATGGTGTTTGTGCATCTTGACGTTTAGTTTCTTCTTATTCTTCTTCTTCATTTCCTTGTCCTTCTTCTTCATGTTCTTCTTATTCTTCTTTGTTTTCGTCTATTTCTTCTTCTTTCGACTTGTTCATGTGTGGTATTTCTTCATCAATTTTGAAATTAACGCTTTCAGCAATCTTCTGCAGTCTTTTTTTTTAACATCTATAGGATTTTCTTCTTAATGAATACCCAAGAAAAATTCCTTTATTTTCCCTTGAGTCAAACTTGACTAAATCCTCATCATCTTGTTTAATGTAGCACTTGCTTCCAAATATTTTTAAGTGTTTAACAGATGTTGATCAACCTTTCCATAATCCATATGGTGTCTTTTCACCATTGACACTGATTTTTCCTCTGTTTAAAATGTAGATAGTAGTATAAACTACTTCTCTCCAAAAATTGTCTGATAATCCTGCTTCATTTAACATTGTTCTAGCAATTTCTTGTACATGTTTGTTTTTTCCTTTCAACTACTCCATTTTGTTGAGGAGTTCTCGCATCTGCATACTATCTTTTTATTCCATGTGCTTCAAAAAATTATTCAAATTCATTTGATGTGAATTCACCTCCATTATATGACCTTATGCATTTGACTTTTAGATCTGTCTCATTCTGAACTAAAGCTTTGAATGCTTTAAATTTGTCAAATGCCTTGGATTTATTTTTTAGAAATGTAACCCAAGTCATTCTTGTATAGTCATTTATGAGCAACATGAAGTAGCTTCCTCCTTGCATGCTCTTAGTTCTTGTTGTTCTACATAGATTTGTATATACCAGTTCCAATGGCATGGATGCTGCATATTCCTTTGTCTTGAAGCTCACCCTTGATTGTTTTCCATGCTAGAACTTCTTACAGATAGTGCTTCAGGGTTTTATGATCTTTGACACATCTCTTATTGATTGTTTGATACTAATTTTTACTAGGTTTTCAAAGTTCATGTTATCACTCCAGGAGTCCTTCTCAGGTTGTAGCTTGAAGAAGCCCGGTAACTTAAAATGTAATTGTTTTTGTGTTTATGTGTGGATCAAATGGGATAACTGACCTACTGTATTGGTATCAATACAGTCAAATGTATATAACCAAATGAGACAATACTCTCAAGAATTAATGATTTAAGATAGATAGAAAAACTGGTGGATGAAGAAAGCTATGCTTATTAACCAAAACACACATGTGATGAGTCAAATAAGATAGTGTAGATTAATATTAAACCAAGCTTATGAGCTGACAAAATGAGATAATAGTCATTAGCAGCTAAAACAAACTTGAATTAAAGTACATAAAGAGAATGGTAATGGTAATCTGACATCAATAATGAAAGGAAACTTTGATTTGAATTATATATCTGAAAGTCTATTACAATAGCCTCAAGGTATATATATCCAGACTCGAACCCTCAACAATATTATCTATCTTTGGCTTTATAGCCTTTACATCAAGAAGTCAGATCCTATAAAAAAGGATCGAATAATACTAAAATAGTAATATAAAAATATTTACAAAATAATAGGAATAAGATCCTATGTAAAAGGAAATCAAACCATATCCTAACACTAAGTCTTTGACAGATCCTCCTATGTGATGGATGATGACTATGCCTTCTAGAGTCTTCAATTGACATCTGGAAGCTAATCTTCTTATCCTGGAAATCTTCTTTTGATAGCTTTGATGTCTTTGAAAAAAAATATCAAAGGGATTTTGATCTTCTTGCATTGTATTTTGCCCCTAATGCTGAGAAAGGATAATGATTTGAATCCTTTTAATTATTTTCCTTCATAAAAGACCATCTCCATGCATCCTGGGAACAAAAAACTTCGATCTGGGAAAAAAGAAAGACATTCTGCTAGTGCCTGTGTTTTCGGTGGTTTAGAGGAAAATATTTATGGTGAGTAAGACACCGAAAGATCTGTTTTCAGTTGCTAATAGGCATGAGACAGAGTAAAATAAGCAACCGAAACTGTAGGTCTTCAAAACTGTTTACAAAAAAGATCTTAGATTGCCTTTTGTTTCAAACTTGGCATGCCAAATCCAAGAACATAAACCAGAGGACCAATTGCATATTAAGTGATCATGTCCCTTTGCAAGTAATCTTCCAAAAATAAATGAGAAAGAAGTTCTGCTGCAATTTGTTGCACTGCCTGGGATCTGTCACCTGTATTATTAATGCTCATGAAATTTGGAAGTATTGTTTTGTCTGTGTATGTGATTTTCTGCAACAGGTATCACAAAATGTTGTTTCACCTTGGAGATAGGACAAATAGGAAAATTAAGAATTTTTCAACATTGCCACATTCAAGCATTTCTCACCACCAACACCTTCTACATTGCTATAAAACAAAAATGCACAGAGTAGTCGACCAAATCAATTAGAATATCTTATTCCAATTTCTTAATTATTGCAAGATCATTGATCATTTTATCAATCCTTTCATCATCACATGCACGTCCTTTTGGCTTAAGGAATGGAGCCATAGCTTTGACCTCCTCTACAATTTCAAGACAAATATTTCTAATCACATAGACCTCAAACTCACCCAATCCATTTTTGTTAAGTACGTATCTAACTTGTTTCACAGTATTCCTTCATTTTCCTTTTATTCACCTTCCACCTATTCATGACTCTTCTTCTTCTAGGCGCGATTCCAAACCCTTTCTTGAAGCATTTTTCATGTTGCTAGTAAGTATTCTGACATTTGAAGAAACGATTGCTAGATGCATCTGTGTAACCATGCTTTTAGTGCAGGGATCAACAATGCTATTTGAGTTCTTAACCATCCTCTTCATTTAACCTCCATGGAAAGAAGCTACTCCTAGCACAACAAAATCATCTTTGAGTTGAATACGCTTGATATGCAGATTTGAAGATTTGTGCACAACTACTTGGCTTGACAACTAACAGCTCTGGCTTTGTGCATTTCCATGAGTCACCTACCAAAACACATACACCTGCAAGCTGGATGATCTGTAATCCATGCAAATGAAAATGATACATATCTATCTACCCTGCAATCTCAAAATAGATGAACTCGGTGCCTGCTCCTGATTTGTCAACAAGATATGACAAGAGGGGCCATCCTGTGGATTTCTCTTTCAAATAACTTTGACCTGTGACTTTGAAATTGTGATTTGGTATAACTAATGACTTGGATCGTGGCTTGGTGCACTAGGCTTGATAAACTAGACTCATGGATTGAATACACGACTTAACACGTGGGTCCTCCAAAATAAAACCATAAAACTCAAGATCTTTAGCACGAGAATTGGCCTAGTGGATGAATATGAGAATTAAACATATGGCTTGGATTGACTCATGGAGTTAGCATAAGAATAGGACATGTAGTTTTAACTTATGGTTTGGATTTAGTGTAAGTTGGTGTGACATGTGGACATGAACTAAGGATTTGGCTTAGGTTTATAATTACTTCAATCACCCATCACTTCATAACAAAAAATTCATATTGTTATTTTGAAAATATTAAAGCCAATAAAGCTAGGATGTGGGCTTTGTAACATTTTATTTGCATTTTGTGTATTGCAGGTAAAGAGGAAGAGACCAAAGGATTTCTAGGCAAGAGAGATCAATGGTAGTTGTTGAAGAATTTGGAGCTAAAACACTAGCCATAAGACTAAGGAAAATGACACGTTTAAGCACGAATGAATGAAATTCCTCAAAATTTGCAACATCATTTGAGGAGATAACATCTGGCTCCAACTGGGATGGATACCTCCTTGTGAGGTTTCCAAGAACCTAGTAGTTCCAGTCACCTTTACCATTGGGCTATGGAGTCATTTTCCCTTTACAACTGATCCCCTGTAAACCTGTAGCCTAGATGTAGCCTGCCTATAGCCTGCTCTACTTATTCAACAACCAATAACTAGAAGAATATACCTGCTCAGATGAGGAGCTTATTTATCCACTCCTACTCTAACCATTGTACTGATTCTTAATCAAATAAACTCATGCTTCCAATGAAGCCATGTCAGAAACTGATTTACTAAACTTGTTCTTGATCTTAACCCGAAAAATAATGGAATGCATAACCAACAAAAAAGTGGTTTGAACAGATGATAAAGACAACTTTCATCTGAAAAAAATACTTTAACATATATGTTGCTCATAGATTCCAAATAGTTTGCAATAGGGTCATTAAAACCACATAGGAATACCTCTTTATGCTGATGTTCCAACTGAAAGAAATGTTGCTGCTGATTTCTTTCACTGATATCAATGCTGAGCATGGACTGCTCAATCTTTGTCGGAGAAAAATGCAAGCTCAACTGCTGGTCTGAACCTTTCTGCTCCCCTTCAACATATATCTATAATCTGAATTCATCATGATGATATGTTGGCTTATCACAACAAACAATTTCATCTCCAACAATAATATCTTTGCAGGAAAAAAGATCTTCATTGGACTTTTGAACAACAGATTCGTAACAAGCATCAATTACAGTATGCACACATTTTTTTATCATCTCTCTATTGAAAAGAAGAACTAGATGAAATTTGAGTAAACAATAAGTCTTCACAAACTTTAACATCTCCTTCTTCATCACTGTATTGGTCGAATATAGGAGCATCAAGATAAGATCCTAATGACATAGATGAAGCTTCTTGTATAGAAGTATCAACAATAGGATCATGAAACAGATTTGGAAAAATCTCACCTTGTTCCTCATCATAATTTGAAACAACATATTCATAAGGATAAGGAGGATCCTCTTGATGTTAGATGAAGATTAGACAGTTCTTGAAAATCTTGTTCCTCGTGGTTACGACCACTTTCCTTAGTCTACCAATATGGAAGTTGAGGACTGTCTTTAATATTTGATGTAGATCCGAAACTGTCACTTGTTGATCTACCAATTCCTTGTGCTGACCTGTCAATCTAGTCATCATCTTTCAAGTCTTCAAAGGGGACAATATGATCTTCTTGACAGCCTAAGACAATAGATTCATTTGGTACAATGTCAAAAGCATCTATACTATGGCTAACATTGTGAAGATCATCAATGTCTCGGTCACAGTGAGAGGTATCCCCTATAACAACATACTCTTCATGATTATCTGAATCTTTAGTCAATAAATTGAATTCATGACAACATTCAGAAAACAAAAGGTCAATTGAAAATATTCCTTTGCAGAACAAATGAAAGGTAGCATGAAAATCTGCCAAAGAGTTTATACTGACAATAGGAAGAGACCGGTACCAATCACGAGAAATCCCCTCTAATGAAAAACAGAAGAGCCGGATATGAACATTCTCATGCTCAACTTAAAACCGATGAATGAAATCATGAAAGTCCAGCAAATGTTCAACTGGTACTTCTCAATCTTCACCTTGAAATCTAGGAATTCTATTTTCCCATTCATTTCTACTAAGCACTGGATTAGGGAAACCAACAATCTTTGAAAAATCACATAAAGGATACCTCTTAGCTATGATATTGTTCATTACATACCAGTGGAGTCGTCAATAGATATATGAACAATGGAGTCGCCACTGAATCCGTCCTTAATGGAGTCGCCAGATAGATGATTTCAACCAAATGATGTCCAGGATTTGTCTATCATCAAAGTTGGATCTATGTCGTCTCCCTGGGAAGTTGAGCTTCAATCTCCTCTCCTCAACAACAACACCATTTTTTTATCACTCCAGGAGTCCTTCTCAGGTTGTATCTTGAAGAAGCTTGGTAACTTAAAATGTGATTGTTTTTGTGTTTATGTGTGGATCAAATGGGATAAATGACCTACTGGATTGGTATCAAGACAGTCAAATGTATATAACCAAATGAGACAATGCTCTCAAGAATTAATGATCAGATAGATAGAAAAACTGGTGGATGAAGAAAGCTATTCTTATTAACCAGAACACACATGTGATGGGTCAAATAAGATAGTGTAGATTACTTTTAAACCAAGCTTATGAGCTGAAAAAATGAGATAACAGTCATTAGCAGCTAAAACAAACTTGAATCAAAGTACAGAAAGAGAAAGGTAATGGAAATCTGACATCAATAATGAAAGGAAACTGTGATTTGAATTATATATCTGAAAGTATATTACAATAGATCAAGGTATTTGTATCCAGACTTGAACCCTCAACAATATTATCTATCTTTGAATTTATAGCCTTTACATCAAGAAGTCGGATCCTATCAAAAAGGATTGAATAATACTAAAATAGTAATATAAAACTATTTACAAAATAATAGGAATCACATTCTATGTAAAAGGAAATCAAACCATATCCTAACACTAAGCCTTTGACAGCTACTTCTGTGTGTTGGATGATGACTATGCCTTCTAGAGTCTTCAATTGACATCTGGAAGCTAATCTTCTTATCCTGGAAATCTCCTTTTGACAGCTTTGATATCTTGACCAAAAATATCAAAGGGCTTTTGATCTTCTTTCATTGTATTCTGCCCCTAATGTTGAGAAAGGATAATGATTTGAATCCTTTTAATTATTTCCCTTCATAAAAGACCATCTCTATGCATCCTGTGAACAAAAAACTTTGATCTGGGAAAAAAGAAAGACATTCTGCCAGTGCCTGTGTTTTCGGTGGTTTAGAGGCAAATATTTATAGTGAGTAAGCCACCGAAAGCTCTATTTTTGGTTGCTAATAAGCATGAGACAGAGTAAGATAAGTAGTTGAAACTGTAGGTCTTCAAAATTGTTTACAAAAAAGATCTTAGATTGCCTTTTGTTGCAAAATGGGCATGCCAGATCCAAGAACATAAACCAGAGGACCAATTGCATATTAAGTGATCATGTCCCTCTGCAAGTAATGTTCCATAAATAAATGAGAAAGAAGTTCTGTTGCAAGTTGTTGCACTGCCTGGGATCTGTCACCTATATTATTAATGCTCATGAAATCTGGAAGTATTGTTCTGTCTGTGTATGTGATTTTCTGCAACAGGTATCACAAAATGTTGTTTCACCTTGGAGATAGGACAAACAGGAAAATTAAGCATTTTTCAACATTTCCACATTCAAGAATTTCTCACCAACAACACCTTCTACATTCTTGTAAAACAAAAATGCACCGAGTAGTCAAACAAAACAATTAGAATATCTTATTCCAATTTCTTGATTATTGCAAGATCATTGAGCATTTTCTCAATCCTTTCATCATCACATGCACGTCCTTTTGTCTTAAGGAATGGAACCATAACTTTGACCTCCTCTACAGTTTCAGGAAAAATATTTCCAATCACACAGAGCTCAAACTCACCCAATCCATTTCGGCTAAGTATGTATCTAACTTGATTCACAGTATTCCTTCATTTTCCTTTTATTCAGCTTCCACCTGTTCGTGACTCTTCTTTCGGGCGCGATTCCAAACCCTTTGCTTGAAGCATTTTTCATGTTGTTGGTAAGTATTCTGGCATTTGAAGAAACAATTGCTAGATGCATCTGTGTAACCATGCTTTTATCGCAGGGAGTAGAAGTTCTATTTGAGTTCTTATCCATCCTCCTCATTTAACCTCCATGGAAAGAAGCTACTCCTAGCACAACGAAATCATCTTTGAGTTGAATACACTTGATATGCAGAGTTGAAGATTTGTGCGCAACTACTTGGATTGATAACTAACAGCTCGAGCTTTGTGCATTTCCATGAGTCACCTACCAAAACACATACACCTACAAGCTGGACGATATGTAATCCTTGCAAATGCAAATAACACGTATCTAGATACCCTACAATCTCAAAATAGATGAACTCGGTGCCTGCTCCTGATTTGTCAACGAGATATGACAAGAGGGGCCATCCCGTGGATTTCTCTTTCAAATAACTTTGACCCGTGACTTTGAAATTGTGATTTGGCATAACTAATCACTTGGAACATGGCTTGGTGCACTAGGCTTGATAAACTAGAATCGTGGATTGACTACATGACTTAACTCGTGGGTCCTCCAAAATAAAACCATAAAACCCGAGATCTTTAGCATGAGAATTGGCCTAGTGGCTAAATATGAGAATTAAACATATGGCTTGGCTCGATTCATGGAGTTAGCATAAGAATAGGACATGTAGTTTTAACTTATGGTTTAGCTTTAGTGTAAGTTGGTGTGACATGTGGACATGAAATAAGGATTCGGCTTAGGTTTAGAATTACTTCAAGCACCCATCACTTCATAACAAAAAATGCATATTGTTATTTTGAAAATATTAAAGCCAATAAATCTAGGATGTAGGCTTTGTAACATTTTATTTGCATTTTGTGTATTGAAAGTAAAGAGGAAGAGACCAAATGATTTCTAGTAAAGAGAGATCAATGGGAGCTGTTGAAGAATTTGGAGCGAAAACACTAGCTATAAGACTAAGGAAAATGACATGTTTAAGCATGAACAAATGAAATTCCTCAAAATTTGCAAAATCATTTGAGGAGACAACAATTCACATCGCCCATTATTTTATGCCACGACAAAATTTCATCTATCTTCCCCATAAAACATTTTTCTCCATTGATTTCATCAAGAAAATTTACATTGTTTGGAGTTTTGATTGCTTTTGCAACCAACTTTCCAGAATTTGCTTTTATGATCTCACATTCTCGGGAGTTAAAAGTAATATTGTGTCCTTGATCAACATATGGTTTATATTGAGAAGATTATGTTTCAAATTTTCAATGCACGAAACCTTTTCCACTTTATCTTTTCCATTGTCAAGACTGAGAGTGCCTTTTTACATCTTTGAGCTGCTATTGTCTCCAAAGGTGACACTGCCTTCATTTTTATTCAGGTTGATAAACTTTGATCTATCTCATGTCATGTGACTAGAGCACCAATTGTCAATGACCCACTTATCCTTATTCTTTTGTGCATGACGTGAAACTTGAAGGAACATGATTTTTCTTTCTTTTGTTCCCTTTGTTCCCGATTTCTTTTCATGATCGTCGGGGTTTCCTCTTTCTGATTTTTTCTAAAATAATTTCTGGATAATTTTTCTCTATGCCTAAAATTATTGGAGTTATGATATATGATGTAGAAAATGAGTTGTAATTTCTTCTTGAGAATCCATTGGTATCCCTATTGTTGTTCCTCATATAACCATCTCTTACATTTATTTTGAAATCTATTGCTTCATGACCAAAACCATTGCAAGAATAACAATATCCAAAGAAAGAGTTTCGATACCTAATTGTGTGATTCCATATTGATGGGAGCGTTTTCCTAATTATATCCCTGTGAGTAACGATTTGTGTCTGTTGAATGGACTGATATTCCTTCCTGTTGTTTTCTATACTGGTAGAATTTTTGAATATGTCAGCATAACTCTTGGTCATTTCTTTAATTGACTGTTTTGAAGAGGTTGAGGCTTATTCATGCACAACTTCCTTCTTTTCACTATAAACAAGACTATTCTTTTCAAAAGGTGATATTAGACAATTTAGGATTTGATTCAAGGTTGTAGAGATCTTTTTGAATTTCATATTGGTTTGCAATCTTTCCAATTCCTTTATTAGATGGACTATTATAGATTCCAGTGTCTTGTAGATATCTTCCTTTTATCTCAGTTGATATTTTAAGACTTCTTCAACTCTCTTTGCCTCTTCTACTTGAACCTTTAGAATAATTATTGTCTTCTCTTCTTCTTGAAGATCATGTTCCTCCACTTTATATTTTTGCAATTACATTTTCTGCTTTCTATTCTTTTATTTGAGTCTATATGTTTCATCTAAGGAACTAATGAGTTCTTCTTCAAGATTTACTTCTCCGTCAATTTCAATATTTTTTTCTTTTGTTGAATATGTGTCTCCATTTTCTAGGGAATCTGTTTGGATATCTAGGCCCATAAAGAGAATTTATTCTATGTCATTGCCACTGTCATATGAAGAGGTTTTGTATTCATTGGTATATTGATTCTTCTTTTGTCTGAAGAAATTTCTTTTCTTTTCAGTCTTTCCCTTCATATATCCTTTGAGACTGGAATATTCTTCATTATTTTTATTATTATAGGGACATTTAGCAGCAAATTTTCCTATTTTTCCACAATTAAAACATATAAACTGAAGATTACCTTTGTATTTTCTTGATTTGATATTCTTGACAAAGTTGGCCTCTTCCTCATCTAATTCACCATCTGAGTTTTCACCCATCTTGTGTTCTTTTGTCTTTGTCTTCTTTGATGCCTTGAAGAATGCTTCCTTCCTTGGTAGCTTTGTTGGCTTGTCATGTTCTATCCTCATTTCATATGAAGTGAGAATTCCATGCAACTCATCCATTGTCAACTTATATAGGTCCTTTAATTATTCAATGGTAGATATCTTGGGATTAAATCTCGAGGGAAGTGATATCAACACCTTTTGTACAATGATGGTTTCTTTAATATCTTCACCCAATCCTATGATATTATTGACAATCTCATCCACATGAAGAAAATAGGTTTCAATACTCTCTTCTTCATTCATATTGAGAGTCTCAAATTGTCCTCTATGGATTTGTAACTTTTCCCTATTGACCTTGTCATCTCCTTCATAAATTTTCTATAATTTGTCCCATATCTCTTTTGTTGAGGCACAATGCATGACTTTGCTATACATTGATTTTTCCAAATCACAAAGAATAAATTCTTGGCCCTTGAATTATTTTTGTTGAGCCTATTTCCATCTGTATCTACGGGTGGATTTTTGGAGCTATGTAACCATTCTCAACCACACTCCAAACATCACACCCGAGTGACATCAAATAGGTTTGAATTCTTATTTTCTAGAAAACGTAATTTGATCCATCAAATATTGGATCTTTTTTGTTCAAAATCCTTCATGTTCATCCATTTGAGATGTTGGGATTCACTTTCCAGTGGTTAGACTATTCCTAAAGCAGCCCACTCTGATACCAATTG
>JASDQU010242602.1:142612-163555 GCA_032191745.1 Picea mariana | reverse complement strand
TGAATCAATAATGGGCATATTTTAATCACTTTTTTGTTTTACTACTTTGACCGATCTTCACATAATTAATCATAAGCAATGTAGAGAATTATTTAGATCAATAGAGCTCAACAAAAAGGAACAGTGCATGGATATTTTACGTGGAAACCCAATAAGGGAGAAAAACATGAAAGTTTTTCTTATATTTAAACACTAATTACATTCTTTACATGATACAACTTGTGAGGGACACCAATCCCTATAGTAAGCACCCACTTACAATTCAATATGACAAGCACCCACTTGTTTGGAACAAGATGTTGGCCCTCGACCAAGTTTTGAGAGAACATTGGTTGTGTTTGACCATTTTTGGGACTTCGACAGGCTGGTCGAAGACGGAGCACCCAGGCAGAGCTGAGATCATGGGATATCACTCGTTTTGTGGGATTTTTGGGTTATTAGGGTTTATGTAACGGGTATGGGATGTCGGCCCATGGGTTTACCCATGTTTAGGCCTCATTGTAAATGTATAAATAGATAGCTAAGCAACGTAAGAAGTAGTTACTTGTGATCGTCTTAGTGCAAGAATCGGAAAGTGTTAGCTATGTGAAAAGACTTATAATTGGCTTAGTGCAAGAGAATGTAAGTTGATTTGTGAACAAACATTGTATGTAAGGCTTTGTCCTATTGAGGAGTTGGATTTGTGCCTTGATTTGATTTTGGGGACGGTGGATCTGGCGCATTGTGCGGAGATCACCTGTCCTTTGTGGAATTGGCTCTGTGGCTTTGTGCACAAGAGCGGAGGAATGTAAGAAGCTTGAAGACTAATAAAGAAGAAGAAGAAGTTGGTGGACGTAGCCCCACACTGGGGTGAACCACGTACATCCTGTGTTGAGGTGCTTTGTGCAATATTGTTCATGTTTTTTATGTATTTATCTGTTTAGTGCGTTGATCATGATGCATGATAGATAGATCTATGGATGCTTAGTGATTATGTATGATGAATGCTATATCTGAGTTGATGCTATGTGCTAAATAATTGGATGTGCTTAATCTTGATTATTACTGCACTGATCTGTAATAAGTGTTTAACCTACGATGTGAATAAGGTTTAAGAACTAATGCATGTTATTGGCTAAGCACTCTGTTAAGTGTTGTAATCACAGATCTGTGTCCCAGCTTGGTTGTAGACACCTGAATCCTGCAACCCCCCTTGCCTCTACCTTGGGTGAGACTTAATCTTCTTCGCAGGTGTTTCCGAAAGGGTGCTGGGGCCTGTTGGCGCTCGACCAATTTTTGAGAGAACATTGGTCGTGTTTGACCATTTTTGGGACTTCGACAGGCTGGTTGAAGTTGGAGCACCCAGACAGAGCTGAGATCACGGGATCTCACTCGTTTTGCAGGATTTTTGGGTTATTAGGGTTTATGTAATGGGTATGGGATGTCGTCCCATGGGTTTACCCATGTTTAGGCCTCATTGTAAATGTATAAATAGATAGCTAAGCGACGTAAGAAGTAGTTACTTGTGATCGTCTTAGTGCAAGAAGTGGAAAGTGTTAGCTATGTGCAAAGACTTGTAACTAGCTTAGTGCAAGAGAATGTAAGTTTCTTTGTGCACAGACGTTGTATATAAGGCTTTGTGCTATTGAGGAGTTGGCTCTGTGCCTTGACCTAATTTTGGGGAAGGTGGATCTGGCGCACTGTGCGTAGATCACCTATCCTTTGCAGAGTTGGCTTTGTGGCTTTGTGCACAGGAGCAGAGGAATGTAAGAAGCTTGAAGACTAATAAAGAAGAAGAAGAAGTTGGTGGACGTAGCCCCACACTAGGGTGAACCACGTATATCCTGTGTTGATGTGCTTTGTACAATATTGTTCATGTTGTTTATGTATTTATCTGTTTAGTGAGCTGATCTTGATGTATGATAGATAGATATATGGATTCTTAGTGCTTATGTATGATGAATTATAGATCTGAGTTGATTCTATGTGATAAATGATTGGATGTGCTTAATCTTGATTATTACTGCACTGATCTGTAATAAGGGTTTAACCTGCGATGTGAATAAGGTTTAAGAACTAATGCATGTTATTGGATAAGTGCCCTATTAAGTGTTGTAATCACAAATCTGTGTCCTAGATTGGTTGTAGACACCTGAGTCCTACAACCCCCCCTGCCTCTACCTCGGGTGAGACTTCATCTGCTTCACAGGTGTTGCCGAAAGGGCTGGTAGTTAGGGTTTTGTTTGTGCATTGTTGAAGCGTTGAACCCCAGGTTTGCCCCTGTGCCAACAAATGGTTCTGTTGTCGGGTACTAAAACTTTTATTGCTTGGAACTGAAGAAAAGAGAAAGCTTTGTGTGTAGATTTGTTGCTGTAGTGCACAGTATTCTACTTGACTTGCGAAGCTCTGTGCTAAGAAATAAACCCGATCTGAAAAAAAAAAGGTAAGATCTTAAAGCTTTGTGCTCTGGTAAAGGTAAGATAAGTGGAATTTTTTTCTTCGAAAGTATGAATCTAGGTATGTTTGATAGATGTTTTCCTAGTCTGAAAACTAGGGCACAGTTAAAAGAAAGATTTGATCTGAATAAATTTGATACAGATAGTGAAAGATATGTTATTCCTATGCATAGAAAGAGTTTTTGGACTAACAAGTGGATGCAGGAACCTAGAAAGATTTTTTGTAGATTGCAGGTCCATCACTGTGATCCCAGTGCGCAGTACAGGAAAGGTTGGGGATTGTTTAAAAGAAAGAGAGGATTGACACTGTGTTATAATTGCAGAAGGTTGGGACATCTTGCTAAGGAATGCCCTAATATAGGTCCTATTTGTCTTTGTTGTAAATATATTGGTCATGAGATTGAGGATTTCCAAAGAATGATTGCTAAAGTTGAAAAGATGAACATGAGACAAGAAAACTATAAAGAAGGACAAGAGGCTAAGGATATGTTAGAAAACCAAGAAGAATCAGAGACTATGTTATTACAACTGAAAGAAACATTGAATGATCACAGAGACATCAGTTTAACTGAGATATTAAAAGAAAAGCAGTGCATAGAAACAAGAATACGAGATTTCGACATAGACTTTGTATTGGATGAAGACACACACGTGAATATTATGCCAGAAATCACTATGGAAATATTGGGAAAGCTTTCTATGGTACCTTCATTGGGAAAATAGGCTTGTTTAAAGGAAAGATGATAACTCTATGTGGCAGAGTTACTAATGCACTTATGATTGCCAATGAAACATCAACTGAACAATAATTCAAAGTCATTAAGTTTGTTGAGAACAATGACCCTTTTGCACTTTTGTTAGGAAAGAGTTGGATTGAGATGGACCAGATCAGAAGGAAAGCAGAGGAAGAGGCTACATAACAAAAAAAGAAAGAATTAAGGGACTTCATAGCTAGGAAAATAACGCGACTAATAAAAGAACAAGAGGATAAGTTGAAGCAGCAGAGGGACAAAGAATTAGCTGTCGAAGTTGAAAAAACACAAGAAGGCTTAAAGAACCTATCCATGCAGGAAATAAGTGCATCCACCTTGGAAATAGTAAGAGAAGAGGTAATACCTTTGCACCCTTTGGAATAACATAAGCAGTATGAAGTTACTAGGCTAAGAGAATGTAAGAATACAAATGGAAAGAGGAATCCAAAGACTCAGATCATAGGAAAGAAGCCAAGAAATGTTAGAAAGAAGAAAGAAAAAAAAGAAAAACTACAGAAAGTTCCAGAGAAGACTTTGCAGAAGGCAGGCTTGCAAAACTTGAACCTCGTCGGAATAGTAGAACCGCACAAAATGGGACTTCGCCACGACGAAGTTATATAACCATTGGAGGCATCCTGACTGTTAGAACGACGCTCTAGAATGGCTAGAAACATAGTTATTGATGAAAAGATCGTCGTTGGACCATTGAGACTGCACCATAACAGATGGATGCACATTGATGGACATATTCCTACCCGTTGAAGGAATCTGTTATGACACTGCTTATTTAACCCGTCGGATGCTGCGCCAGGACTACTTTTTGCAAATTGAGATATCTGTGCTAACAGAGAAATTATTTCCTATCATGTTGTGCTTTCTAGACCTCACCATTCATTTTATTACCTTGCTTGTCCATTCGCCTACCCGATTTATTTTATTACAAGTGTTAATGTCGAGTGAACGTAGCACAGTAGAGAATTCGGTGGAGGAAATTATCGTGGATCTCATGACTAAGAAATTCATGTCTATAGGAATACAGGCATCGTCAACTAGTGAATTGCAAGTATCCACATCGACTGGAAAATTTTATGGCCGCACTGCTGAGAAAAGAAGCAAACACCGCGATGATCTAGCTAACGTGAAGCAGATCCCGTTGGTCTTTCCTGACTACATCTCACCTTTGACTGGCGTGGTTAACTGTGACAGTGTCCCATGTGATTTCGAATACACGTTGATCACTACGTACCTCCCAAAGGGGATACACACAGTTGGACCCTAGCTGGGACTGATCCCAGCTCTCAAGATCAGTGACTTCAACCTCGATGACTTCAAACACCGCGATGATCTAGCTAACGCGAAGCAGACCCCGTTGGTATTTCCTGACTACATCTCACCTTTGACTGGCGTGGTTAACTGTGACAGTGTCCCATGTGATTTTGAATACACGTTGATCACTACGTACCTCCCGAAGGGGATACACACAGTTGGACCCTAGCTGGGACTGATCCCAGCTCTCAAGATCAGTGACTTCAACCTCGGAGACCAGAAGAACTATGTGATGTTTGTGCCGCATAGTTACTTGATGAAGACGACTGGGAAGAAGCCCAAGATAGTCTCCCAACCATGGATTAAGGAGCTCACGTGCTCCTCGATCTTGAACGTGATGAATATCCCCCACTTTGGCCGACATCGGGAGGTTAACGCTTGCATTAAAATCCTCCTATCGAGCTACCATGGAGGGTATTTGTGGCTTGATAGGTGTATCACTGTGGATTCAGTGCTGATCCACTGGGTCATAGGACTAAGCATGCAGGGACCGAACCCTCACTAGTTCTACCCAGGGAAGGCTGTAGATTGCGCCCTGGCCCAACGTATAAAGGAAGCCTATGGCGATGTAGAGAAGGGGAAGCGAGGCTACAAGGTAGCCTCCATCCAGGATGATGCAATGCGCCTAGATTTTCAGCTTATTGTTGGCAAGATAGTCAGAAAGAACTGTCCAACATAGGTCATAGTGTTCGTAGTCGACCTCAAAGGGAAGTGTGTTGAAGGAATGTAGATGAACTGGGTGAGTTACCTCGTCAATGAGTTGGAGAAGGACTGCCATGAAGCACAGGACCAAGGATACGAGTTTCATTTCAGTTGGTTACTGATTTTAATTGCATTTGTCTCTTGGCAGATGCTGGAGGGAGTGACATTTCCCGAAGTCGAGCCATCAGAGCCATTAGCCGCAAGGTTCTCCACCTTTTGGTACATGATTGATATGGCGAAGTAGTGGCAATCGAATGCAATGTCCATGCCTACTACATATAGCTGGCGCACGCCATTGAATCATTCCCCTAAATGACCTTGAATAACTTGCATCAATATATACTGTTCGTGAAGTTTCTCACAGACCGAAACTTCATCTACATCAATGTGTGCAGGGATGACAGAAAGGAGGAGCTGCAGTCTTACTATAAATTGATCGAGGAAGACATGAAAGAGATCACTAAGGAATGGCTAGCATAATTCCTTGTACCTGTCGAAGATGCAAAAATCTTCGACCTCGACATAATCGGAAGTCCTTTGGTCACCCGGACTGAGTATGATGGACAAAGCAATGCAAATAAAAATAAGAAAAAGGAGAAGGAGGAAGTACAAAACATAGAAAGTGATGATAAGGACAACGCATCAGAGGAAATTGCGCCTGACTCACCTACAGGAGGAGGAGGAGACAAAGTGAACCAAGTGGAAGGAGGGGAAGAAGGAGACAACAAAGAAAAAGGTGAATTGACACTAATAGAGGATCCCCTTACAGAAGCTGAAACATCGAAGAAAAGGAAGGTTTCTCCGCAGAAACCCTCAGCTAGAAAGAAGACTCGAGCCAATAAGCCTCAGTCAAAGAATGTGCTCACAGTGGATGATGTAGATCTCATCATCGTAGTCGTAGAAGACGCTTCAAAGGATATCCTATAGAGACATGAAGCGAAGCAAGAAAAACTATATGACAGAATAGAGAAGGATCTTAGAGACATACAACAAGCCATCTACTTGAACAACGTAGTGTCTACTGCGTTGTCATCATTAGAAATTTCGGAATTGGGGGATGAGCCAACCCAATTATGAAGGCTAGCAGATGCAATAGAGGCTCAACTCCGTCGAGCCCAAGAAGAAAAGGAGCAAGCCACAGAGGCTTTAAAGAAAGAAAAGGAGGAGGCCTTAGAGAAACTTTGATTTGTTCAGCAAGAGAAAGATGAAATTAGAGTGAAGTTTGAAGAGGACAAAGAGAAGATGCAGAAGGAAAAAGACCAGTTGCTTGCAGAGTAGACTATAGTTAAAGAGGTAGTGACTAGAGCACTTCTCTCTATGTCGGGCTTGGTGCATGAGGAAGAAGAGTCCCCTAATATGCAAGTGGGGAAGCTTGTCGAATCCATTCAACAGCTTCAAGAAAGAGTAATGGAGATAGAAATCCAAGCAGTGTCGAGCACTCCGCAAGAAGTGAGCGATCAGAGGGAAGAAGTTGCCAGGAATGCAGTAGAAAGAATCAGGGAACTCACCTCATAGTGTAAGAAATTAAGTGATCGAAGTGCGTAGACCTATGAGTTCCTTGCAGAAGATCCAGAGCTGAGGAAACTGGAGGCACAACCCTAGGAGGCGAAGCAACAAGCATCCACTGTACAAGAACAACTGAAGTTGCTTACTATCATTGAGAAGATGAAGAGGTCGCAGGAGCAACGCGCAGTCCAACAACAGGTTGCTGCTATCTAGAGAAAGGTTATGGAAGTGAAAAAGAGACTCCAACCAGTGCAGGACGAAGCCTGCATAATTTTTGAAGAAGTTGAAGGACAAGGCTCACAGCTAGACCAACTGGTTGCGATAGTGGAACAATGGATCGAAGGGTCTGTTACTGAGAAAGTCATTCAGGAGTTCACCGAGAAGGAGGCTCTAGAGAAGCATCAAGTTGAGGCAACTCGAGCTAAGATCAAGGCCTTCAAAGCAGTATTGCCCAGATCTGAGTGACTCGGGACGAGTCACAGGTGAGTGTTGGGGGCCTGTTATCCCTCGACCAAGTTTTGAGAGAACATTAGTCATGTTTGACCATTTTTGGGACTTTGAAAGGCTGGTTGAAGATGGGTCACCCAGGCGGAGCTGAGATAACATGATCTCACTCGTTTTGTGGGATTTTTGGGTTATTAGGGTTTATGTAACGGGTATGGGATGTCGACCCATGGGTTTACCCATGTTTAGGCCTCATTGTAAATGTATAAATAGATAGCTAAGCGACGTAAGAAGTAGTTACTTGCGATCATCTTAGTGAAAGAAGTGGATAGTGTTAGCTATGTGCAAAGACTTGTAATTGTATTAATGCAAGAGAATGTAAGTTTCTTTTTGCATAGACATTGTATGTAACGCTTTGTGTTATTGAGGAGTTGTCTCTGTCCCTTGACCTGATTTTCGGGAAGGTGGATCTAGTGCGTTGTGCACAAATCACCTATCCTTTGCGGAGTTGGCTCTATGGCTTTGTGCATAGGAGCAGAGGAATGTAAGAATCTTGAAGACTAATAAAGAAGAAGAAGAAGTTGGTGGACATAGCCCCACATTGGGGTGAACCACGTATATCCTGTTTTGATGTGCTTTGTGCAATATTGTTCATGTTGTTTATGTATTTATCTATTTAGTGCGTTGATCTTGATGTATGATAGATTAGATCTATGGATGCTTAGTGCTTATGTATGATGAATTCTAGATCTAAGTTGATGTTATTTGTTAAATGATTGGATGTGCTTAATATTGATTATTACTGCATTGATCTATAATAAGGGTTTAACCTGTGATGTGAATAAGGTTTAATAACTAATGCATTTTATTGGCTAATCACTCTGTTAAGTGTTGTAATCACATATATGTGTCCCATCTTGGTTGTAGACACCTGAGTCCTACAACCCCCCTGCCTCTACCTCGGGTGAGACTTCATCTGCTTCACAGGTGTTGCCGAAAGGGCCGATAGTTAGGGTTTTTTTGGTGTGTTGTTGAAGCATTAAACCCTGGGTCTGCCCCTGTGCCAACACATGAGTACACCAATCCTTGTTGTAGGCACCCACTTACAATCAGTAGACACCACTCTGCCAGGCACCAGCTTGTTTAAGAGGATGAGGACATTGATCCTCTCCCTTTCTCCACCCTGCCACCCTTAAATTATATTCCTTTCATTCTCCGACATCCTCGAACCTCAATGCTTCAAAGATTCTCTTCACTCGATCCCCTGCTCCTGCACACTTCACTCTTCCATCCTTACCCAATTTTCACATGCACTAGAATTGAATTTGCACATAGTTATTTATACATTCTATACCTCCATGACTTGTCCACATGAATAAGTGTGTTCATGGAGTTAGCTCTATATCTCCACAAAACAGGGTTGTGACCCTCCTTAGAAATTGTCCTTCAATTTCCTTCCATCGCACGCCATCTGCTTTCAAGACAAAGTATGAATTATGATGCTCGACAATCCTTCGATCTTCTCTCAAATTAACTCTCAATCGTCAATATGTTATCTATTCACCAAAATACGCAACACATCCTCATGGCTCAATAGATGTCTGAATTGGTACTTGATTGATTCTCCACAGTCAATCTATTCATTGCCTTTCAAAACATGAAATGCAATCACAATGCATAGGGACCGTCCGATAAGATCTCAGATTGATCTCGACCATTGATCTATCCTTTACCCATACTTAGAAAATCTCTCGAAGTCTTACCGTGGGTTCACAAGTCCAAGGAATCTACGTTCAAACTTTTGTAGCCTCCAGAATATACCTTTTGCATTCCACCACACTCATATTGTACCTACACTTCGACGCATTTCCAAGCATTTAATCGTGAGTCTATGAAACATCATCATTCGTCGTATCTCTCACCCTCTGGACCATTCGATATAAGACATGTGGTAACCTTCTAGGTCATTGTATCTCTCGCCCTCTGTACCCTCTAATATACTCCTCATACTTAGAAATTTTCTCATGGTTCACCATTCTCAACGATCTCTTATCACTTAGTCAATCTTGATACTTAGCCAATTATCATGATTTCATCGCAGGTTGTGAGTCTACAAAATTTCCCCAATTCTTGTGGCCTTGTCAGTTCGACCCATCCTCGACACTTAGTCGATTTTCCAAACACCTTCACGGGTCTCCTATACTTAGCCATTTTTTAACCCTCTTACCACAAGTCTGTGTGACATCTTCATTCTTTCTTCTCTTGTCGACTATGTCTGTCCGACCGATCCAATATTCATACTTATCCATTTCTCAATACATCATCTGATTCTTGGTACTTAGTTATTTTCCAATATTTCACTACGAGTTCACGCTCTCATATTCTTCACATACCCCCGATTCTTTGTCTTGCTCACTTCGAGATCTTTGTGTTGATGTTTTCGATGAGGTGGATGCCTTGTGGACATCACCTTAATGACATGGCATAGATACATGTCCTGACATGTGGTGTTGATGTGACGTCTGCAAATCTATTGGTTTTGTTGCTGACATGTAATTCCTCTGATATGGAACTTGTCTATTTGGACACATGATGATGATGTTTTGTTGACATGCCTGAACTATCCCACCAAGTGTCGGACCCCAATATTTGATTTTAATCATTAATCTATGGAGATGAGCGGCCATGATCTAATCACTCAAAATTTAATCCTTTGCATAAGGTTCCATAGCTCTTTCACTCACTTTCATTCAAACTGAGCGATGAATCCTTTTCATTATAAACCTTTTGAACTTTGTTTTCCCAATGAATGTGGGATATATCATTTTGCGAAAATACTATGTTGCACCATCAGACTTCAACTCTACATAATATTTTCGTCGTATGTCTGGTTCCATCCTTAGACTTGTCATTCTGCAAGTAAACACAAAACCTCTTCTACATATTTAGACATGTATTTTCAAGGTCATTTTATCTAACCTCAATTCACCATTTATCATCATGCATGTTATTTTGTGCACAATTATTTCATTGTTCTCATTCTTGATTCAGGGTAGACACAAAGCTATGTGCGCAAAGACTTAATATTGCATAGGAACATTTTAAACTTCCTTTGTTTGTCTTGATTTGCAGTATGGGCACTTTCTCTTTGGCTATAGTAATTTAGATACTTACTCAATCTACTCTTCTCCATGTCATTGACAACAGTCAATCTCACCCTACGTGTGATATCAATGACATGCTTTGACATCAATGACAACACAATTTCCAACTTGAACAAACTAAGCACTCATTCTTTTGGGAGGTGACAAAAAATGACATTCAAGATTTTATGGCCACATGTGACACATGCCAAAGACACAAAGGGGAGACAATAAAGACACTAGGGGAACTGCAATCACTTCCAATACCTATAGACATTTGGGAAAACATTAGTATGGATTTTATTATGGGACTTCTAAGGGAAGGAAACAAATATGCTATCATGGTGGTAGTTGAACGTCTATCCAAGTATGCTCATTTTTGTGCCTAGCTCATCCATTTACCCCCTCTTAATTGCCCAAGTCTTTCTTGATCATGTTTTTAAGCTACATGGCATGCCCACTTCCAATGTATCAGAACGAGACCCTAACTTTACTAGCAAATTTTGGAAGGAACTAGTTAAACTATAAGGTACTTGGCTAAATATGAGCACAACATATCACCCCCAAATAAATGGTCAAAATGAAATAGTCAACAAGTGCCTTGAAACCTATTTACATTGCTTCATCTCTGAAAAGCCACACCAATGGGTACAATGGCTTCTCCTTATAGAATGGTGGTAATATACCTCTTATCATGGCACTACCAAAATGACCCCATTTGAAGAAATTTATGGACAAAACCCCTTCTCATTCAATTCATACTTACTAGGAACTTCAAAGGTTCAAGCAATGGATCATACACTCCATACTAGGGAATCCATTCTCCGCATACTAAAGGACAACCCGATAATGGCCCAAAACCAAATGAAGCAACAAGTAGACCAACATCGCTCAAAATGGTCCTTTGTAGCAAGGGATATGGTGTTTCTCATAATTCAACCATATAAACAAACATCAATGAAAGACAAAACACCTCAAAAGTTAGCACCCAAGTTGTATGTACCATATGAAATCCTTCATCCATTGGAAAAGTGGCTTACAAAATGGCTCTTCCTTGCCACTCTAAGATTCATCCAGTCTTTCATGTGTCTCTTTTTAAAAATATCACAGGATTGAAGTGCAAGGTGCAAACAATCCTATCATAACTTGATGAAGAAGGCTCCAACTGGCTTCAGCTGACAACAATTTTTGATATCAGAGAGTGTCAATTACGTCATTGCATGATTCATGAAGTATTGATCAAGTGGAAAGACATGCAACCTAAAGATGCAACATGCAAACCACCCTTGATTTTGAAGAAATTTCCTCATCTTCAACCCTGAGGACAATGTTGTTTTTGAAGGTGGAGGGCATGTTAGGTTCCGACTCTAACCTCCTTACTTTGGGTGACATAGTAGTTAGTTATTTTATGTGGCCATACTTCTTGAATAAGGCCAAAGGATAGTAATAGTTAGTTATTCAATATAATAGTTAGTTATTGTATGTGGAGATACTCCTTGAATATGGGCAACATATAGTAATAGTTAGTTATTCAATATAAAGAGGGTCCACTTTACAAGTCCCACTAGGTAGTTGGTACCCATTTATGACGGGACCACAAG
Organism: Picea mariana; assembly: GCA_032191745.1. Taxonomy (NCBI): domain Eukaryota; kingdom Viridiplantae; phylum Streptophyta; class Pinopsida; order Pinales; family Pinaceae; genus Picea; species Picea mariana. The sequence continues at coordinate 151,646 of JASDQU010242602.1, read as the reverse complement.
TAGTTAGGGATTTTTCTATGTAAAAGCTATTTAAAGAGATAGGAGTTAATGAAATGTCTTGTTTTGTGTCGTGTATTTGGATCTCTACTTAGTGGAAGGTTGTCCCACCTTAAGAGGGAAGTGAACATTGCATCAGTATTTTCATTATAAACATTCAAGGGTCTCTTTGCAATTTCTATCTTATTGTCTCCAGTTGTTGGTTAATTTGCAATTATATTCTCTTTATACCTGTTTGCAATTCATTTTTCAAGGATTCGGGAACACCACAACAAGATGATAAATATGAGGAGGAGGAAAATCTATCTACCATCCAATCCAGTGATCAGATTTTACTGACCATGAATACATATCAAATAAGTTGAGGTTCTGGTTATCCATCCAATTTTTTAAAGGGAGAATATCTTGTTTTTGTGCTAAGGTTTTTTTCCCATTAGTCTGTCTTTCCAGATGTCTATCAACTAACCATTCCTTGGAATCCAAGTTATCTTGGATTAAATTATTGGTACTACTTCTGTAAGGATCTTCCAAATGTGGGATCCGCTTCAGTTAGTTGGCAAGCCATCAATGCATCACTTTCGATCTCTATGGAAGCATTTTTTAAAAGGGACCTGCTTCCACCATTCCATACTTGTTGTGATAATCCTCCAAATGATTTTAGCACCTATGGATAGATTCATACAAGAAGGATCTTTAATCTCCACACCACCTCTATCTTTTGGGGCTCTTATGAATTTTCAATTTATTAGGTAATTTTTTTTGTGTGTTTATTTTCCCTCCCCATCACAAAAATTTCCTTAATTGTTGAGTGATTTGTTGAATTATTCCCATTAGTGATAGCATGGTGAAGCATTGAAATTTTGGGAGAGTTTAAAGGAAGGATTTTATAAAAAAAACTCATTATGCAGGATTTAACTATTGAGATCCCCATTATTGGAGTTTAGATTTAATTTTTCCAATGGCACCATTCCATGACTGTGTTATTGTATTGCTCAAAAAGATAGAAATTCCCAAGTATTTAAAGGAGGTTCAAGATTCTTGAAAGGGAAACAAAAGTATGCAAGAAATAGCTTCAAGGAGTTGGGGGCTAACATTCCCACTAAAAAAACTAACTTTTAAAATTATTGATCTTGCCACTAACATCATTGGTGAAAATATCCATAACCAATTTGAACCTCTTATCAATGATGATGGATGAACCACCCAAAATAAGGGTGTCATCTGCAAATTGAGAATACTTTATACTCTTGAATCCCTTAACAATTTTGATCCCTTAGAGGTTTCCAAAAAACCTCTCAACTCCCAATTTTCTATCAATGAATTTTCCATGATTACATATAGTAGAGGGGAGTGGTACAAACTTGTCTCAACCCTTGGCTTCCTCTAAAGAAGGATATGGGTCTCCCATTTACCAAAAGGTCTATCCATGGATTGTTGATGCATGCAGAAACCCATCGAATAAAAAAAAGGACAAAAACCAAATTTAAACAATACATCAAATAAAAAGGAGTACCTTACTTTGTCTGTCATAGGCATTGGCCACGTCGATTTTAATAATAAGTCACTTGTCTTAATAATAATCCCCTTGTCATAATCATTTATAATTCACATGTTTTTAAATATATTATCTTAAGTTTTAAATGGATTTAATTATTAGTTGAGGTATGTTTTTAAAGTTATTTCATTGTAAGTTTTCAAAGGCTACCCAAAAGACTTAGACCAAACTGATTGTGGAGAACAAAAGTCTTATTAAAAAAGAAAAGGAAAAGAAAATAAAATAAAATAAAGTGAAAGAGAAAAAATAAAAAGTTTTTGAAAGAGTTTGTTTACTTGATAAGGTATGTTTGTTTTGATATACTTGTTAAAATTATATATTTCATATATTAAAGAGTATAACTTATTCTGATCTAATAATTAAGAATCCCCATTTTTTATTTGCAAATGCAAGGAAGAATATGTAACTAAATAAATAAATCACTATGCAAAGGAGTCCATAAAAAGTCTTATTTATCATTTTCACATCTAACTTAATTATGACTTCAAATTAAATTATTATTTTTAATATGGTTAAAAAATTTTAACTTTATTTTCAAAGTAAGTATATATATAACTTCTCTTGATATATATAAATTGGATTAGATCCCATAACTTCTCTTGATAAATTTATTTAATAAAAACAATATCTAAATTAATCAATAAAAAACTTGAAATATATGGTAAATGTAAATGTAATATATATTTACATTTAACTACTTTGGACTTGAGGCGTTGGTAAGCTCGAGACAGATTTGGAGAATGGGATGGCTCTTTTTGGATAGATAGCCATGGTGTCCAGGTGGGAGGTCAACTATGCAATCCTTTGGTAAGATATTTTGGCAAGACTTGTGGGAGGTCTTCTGTGCTAGATGCTCTAAATGTGGTCCGGCTTTTAGAGGTTTTCCTGGGTTCTTTTTTAAGGTTCTAGAAGGGTGAGTGGGTTCTTCTCTAGTGGCTCTTGATTCCTATAATTATCTAGGTCGTGCTCAAAGTTTGATCTTGGTTTGGTTTTCTATGGTGTTAATTGGTGTTTATTGGCTAGTTATATTTCTTATTTCTCAAGTACATGAGAAATTGTTGTGCATTAGAATAATTAAAAATTATGGTGCATTGAATTCACTCATCTATTTTCTAATTAAAGTTGGGAAGAAAACTTTAAGAAAATTATTGCTAATTATTTTACAGGGTAGAATTATTATGTATTGTGCATTAGGAATCGTATTTAGTGTAGAATCCATTACTTATAATATTTTTTTACTTGTGTAATATTGTGCAAGGTTGATGAACCTTCTTTGCAATATTATTGCACAACTTTGTGCAAGGTTGGAAAATATTATTGTGCAACATTGCACAAATTTGATGTGCCTCCTTTGCAATCTTGCACAAAGATTGTTGTATCTCTATGGTAAACTTGCAATTGTTAAATGAGTAAAATTTTACAAGACATATTTATGCAAAATTGCGTCAGCTAGTAAATTATTAATTTCTTTGTTTGTAATTTATCATTTAGTTTCATAGTTGATTCGTTGGTTGTATAAATCTTGCAAGTACCACAAAAAATTGGTTAGTCCTGAGAACTTAAGTGGTAAAAAAAGATCAGATGGAATTGTTATCACATAGTTTGTAGTTTGGGAAAATCCTAACCCAATCCACAAGTGTGTGACACAACTGAGAACAACTATCATTGTCACCTCAATAGATGCCCCCCTTGTTTTAGTGAAGGATGATTCCAACACAAGGGAGGATTCTTGGTAACCCTAGGGTAATTTTGATAGAAGATGGAAAGTGATCGGAGAGTGCCCCTATAGGTCAAGGTCAAATATGGGAAAGAGGACTGAGAAAGAGTCTTATGAGCTGGTAAATGGTTGCCAAGGTTGTGTACCTGCAAAACAATGTTAGACCTTCCTGGAACAAGACACTATATGATGAATAAAGCCTCAAAACTAATGGGGAATCAACAAGAAACCTTGTTGTCCCTAAATTACAGCAGTATGGAAATACATGTGAGTAGTAAATAAGTCATGACAACTTCAAAATTAACCATCAAAATCAAGTGTATGATGTTGGAAATAAATCTAGCAATTAGAAAACAATTTTCCAATAGTTAAAACAAGACTTTGATAGAAAAAAGAGGTCTTTTATTGATTTTTATTAGCAATATTTTCTAGCAGCCTTATGGATTGTGCAAACTTTCACTACAACAGAAATTTCTAGCCACTAAAATCAACAAGTAAACCACCCAAACAATAGCTTATAATCAATAGAAAAATTACCAAGGATTACAAGTGAATTTCAGCAGTAGAAAAGTGAGTAAAGAGTGGTAAAAGAGAGAGTGTTGCAACCCTATTGGCTGTAGCTAAATTTCTATTAAAACATCTAGATCACTTGGAAAAACAAGACCCCCTTTGGGCACAAGATAACTTAAAACATGTAGAATTAATTTCCAAACTTGAACAATTCAATCTCCTTGAAATCACATTTACCAATGCACAATATTCAATCTCCAATGCAAAAGGACTAGTGCGTTATCTATTGGGTTACAAAGTCTCTTTTTTATGAGCTAGGGTTTATTACTCCTCTAAGGGTGTAATCCCTTTTACTCCCTAGAGTAAACAAACCTTAGCAAGGTAATTCTACAAGAGTGTAAGCCCTTTTACTCCTTGTAGCAACCTTTGCAAATATCCTTTTCAATGACAACAAAGGTAGATCTTGATGGAGGGTGTATGCCCTTATACTCCTCCAAGGGTTTCACAAAATAACCTTTAAATCAAGAAGAAAAACATATAATTGTAGAAATTTCTTACCTAATCCAATATATAGCATGAAAAACCCTTAATTATCAAGATAATTCCACCATAGTTTCAAAGAAACATGCATCAAGAGAAGTCGCTAGCCTCCTTCAACCAATAGACAAGTGAAGCATACAAAAGCACAACAGACAAGATGGAGCAAATTTCCCAAGTAGGGTGAAAAGTGCATCCAAGAATGTGTGTGATTCTCAAGTGAGTTGTTGTAAAATGAAAGTGAGATGACCTCTATTTATATGAGGTCATCTAAAGCCAATTTTACACATACGTTTGTCAACAACAAATTAAGAGGATGACTCCCTTTATTTACCTTTACAGCTTAAAAAATATAAAAATACATAAAATAAATCCCTTAGAAAGGCGATGCTAGGCCTCAAAAGTGGGACGTTGAGCCTCTAGATTCAAGTCGTTGGGCCTCCAAAGGACATGTGTCCATCTCTCATGCTATGGAGTGTCATGTCATGCATCTAACTTCTTCAAACCACATCATCTCTCTTCCAGAACCATGAATCCCATCAAAACCCTAGCCTCCACATGACATCAAGGCTTGGAAGGTGAGTTCATGGGTCTCCAAATGCCAACGTCCAAGTGCAAGGGGCTATGATGTCATCACCTAGTGTTTTCCAAGTGCCTCCAAAAGCAACGTCTATCATCTCAAGTGTGCAATGGCTCCAGGTTCATTTTCCCATCTTGTGGGGTATGGCCTCCATCCTTGGGGTTTTCAACCCCCCATGAAGGTCAAAATGACACAATAATTCATGGAATAGCTTACACCTAGCAAGGCCCTGCAAAGACAAAAACGTATTCCCTCAAAGGGTCTACAAGTCAAATGTGTTTTTCCAAGTAAGCCACATTTAATAAAAGAACTACCCAAACATGTGCATTCAATCCCCCCTTTTCAAACTAAAAAAATGCTCAAAGATCTTATACAACTTTCCAAATTTAGGTATGGGAGGATTTTCATGGTGCCCTATTGGGAAGATCAATCCCCAAGTCAAGGAGTGTTTCCCAAGAAGACCCTATTTAAGTCATGTAAAAAGTATGAGGTGGATGGGGGTATGAATTTTGGGTATGGGGTTCTTGACATATCAAGGGCTCACATCATCTCATTTATGGGTGCCTTTGTAGAGTGTGTGTTGCATCCTTGTTTGCAATGCAACCTTTTTCCAAGCCCTTTTATTTACCATTAATTGATTATGGTCTAACCATTGAGTGCTATGTGTAATAGAAAGCAATGATCACCGCAATTCCACTTGGAGCTAAGAACACATTAAGTGTCATGTGCAAGGAAATTAAAAGATATCGCAAATGCATTTCATCAACAAGTGGGACATTTATTAATTATGTGTTTTATTTTTAAAAGGTCCTTGAATTTTATGGAGAAGCATTTCATTGCTCTCAAGACCTTAGGGTGAGCATCTAGAGGATAATTTATGGATTTTATCTTTTTCCATCTACAAAACCTATGTGCATTTAGCCCCTTCTTCCCATGAAATGAGGTACAATCCCTTCTTGGGGTCAATAAGCCTAGAAACCCAAAATATGAGGAAACGAAAGGGAATAAGAGTGTAAAATGATAAGTATGTGTGGGAATGGTATAATGAACCTTCAAGGAGACCCCCTAGTAAAAACTCTTTTTTCGAGGGTGACCCACTTACTAGGAAAACATGTCAACCACCAAGGTGAAATGAGGAAAAAGGTATAATTTCCAAGAAAGTGTTTTCATAATCAAGAAAGGACTCTTTGCAACATTTTCAAATGATTCAATTATTAAATGTTCGACAACACAGGTATTCCAACGGAGGACGAACACCTTCAATAACCACTCACATAACCAGATCAAAGATCAACACACTAATTTTTTCACATGGTAAAACCCCTATGGGGAAACATCCATGGCCCCAGTGAATGCGGACACTTGGAGCAGTTTATTAATGCAAAGAAAAAGATTACAGAGAGATTTTACAAGAGAGTTTCTCAAAATCGATCATCGGAAAATGACCCTCCATGCTATTTAAATAGAGATCATCGACCAATCGGGTGTTAATCCATGGATCAATGGTCATTAAGATCAAGGAGAGTATGAACCGTCGGATCACTCTATGTCAGGAACATATCGTGACTGTCGGATTTCATAACTACAAATGCATAGTAAAGAAACACACTAGAAAACACACTTTTACCTAACGACACAATAGTCCAAGTAGATCTTACTAACTCCTAATTGTATAAATATCCTAACATCCCCCCTTAAGAACAACTTGGGATAGGATTGAAGGATTTACAATAGTGACACAATAGGAGAAGGAAGGAAGGAGGCATTAGAGCCTATCCCCCCTTAATGACAACTTCCTGAACTTCTAACATAGATCGAAGTTTTCAAAACTTCACTTCTGTAAGAAACTTTGTGAAAATGTCTGCAACTTGATCTTCTGTAGGGAAAAAGAGAACTTCAATAACTTGATCATGAATGAGCTTTCTGATGTGTTTGCTACGCTGATGTTGAATTGGGTCTTTGGTGAGCTTGATGGCACTCTGATTGTCACAGCAAAGGCTGGTCGGATGCTGGTGCTGGAATCCAAACTTTGAAACGATCTGTCGAAGCCACAAGGCTTCCTGACTTGCATTTACCATTGCTCAGTACTCTGCTTCTGCTGAAGAAAGTGCAATATCTTGTTGTTTCTTACATGCCCAAGTGACAGGTCATGAACCAAGGCTAAAAACATAACCTGCAGTAGACTTCCGATCATCAGGGTCACCAACCCAATCTGAATAAGTGAAACCAACCAATAAAGGAGTCCCCCCTAAACTGTAATGTATCCCGAACTAAACTATACCATGAACATAGTGAAGTATCCTTTTCGCTGCTTTCCAATGGCTTTCATGGGGTGTTTGCATATATCGGGCAACAATACCAATAGCAAAGGAAAGATCACGACGGGTATGAGTCAAGTATAAGAGGCTACCAACTAACTGATAGTATAGGGTGGCATCAACTTTAGGAGAAGTACAGGTGGCAGAAAGATTGACTCCAGACTAGAAGGGAGAAGGGGTTGGTTTACAGTCGTCCATGTGAAAGTGACGAAGAAGGTCACAAGCATACTTAGACTGGGAAAGAAAAATTCCTTCATTGGTTTGCAAAACTTGGAGGCCAAGGAAATAATGCAAAAGTCCTAAGTCTATCATTTCAAATTTCTTCTTAAGGCCGGTTTTCACATGGTTTACAACTTTTGAGTCACTGCCGGTAAGGATAAGGTCATCAACATAAAGGACAAGGATTATGAGATGGCTTCCTACTTTCTTGGTATAGACATTAGGATTAGAATGGCATCTAGAGAACCCAGTGGCAATAAGAAAGCTATCCATTTTGGCATACCAAGCTCAGGGAGCTTGCCTGAGACCATAAAGATATTTCTTGAGGCGAGAAACAAGGTTAGAGTCATTTTGGACATAGCCAGGAGGTTGTTCCATGTAGATTTCTTCTTGCAAATCTCTGTGCAAGAAGGAGGATTTAACATCCCTCTGATGGACCTCCCATTTATGTGAGGCAGCAAGGGAAAGAACAAGGCGGATGGAATTCATTTTGGCTATAGGGGAAAAGGTTTCATTATAGTCAATTCCTTCAACTTGGGAAAATCCTTTGGCAACTAACTGAGCCTTGTGTCTTTCAACACTTCCATCTGAAGCATGCTTAGTTCTGTAGACCCATTTGCATCTAACAAGTTTTCTTCCTTTTGGAAGAGGTACAAGATCCCAAGTATCATTTTCCATTAAAGAATGATACTCTTCATTCATTGTTGTATCCCAATCTAGATGACCTGAAGCTTCTGCAAATGTCTCTGGATCATGAGTTCTGAAACTTGAGCCAAAAGAGAAGAGGCTTTCTGGAACTGTGAACGTGTCCGACGTTGATCCGAAGGATCACCGAAGAGATCACCAGCTGCTTCTCATGTTGAATGGACCCATATAGAAAGCGGTGGAGTTGGTGCTGGTTCAAGTTCAAAGGACTCATCTGGAGGAGGGTGAGCTAGCAGAGGTGGATTTTCATCCTCACTGTCATCATCTGAAGAAGAAACCATGTCATAAGAAGGCACAAACACTGAAGATGGCTCGTAGGCCGAAGAAGGCACACTCGTCGAATTAGGCTCGCATGCCAAGAGATTTTCATCAAATTTAACATCTCTTATAATAATAATTTCATTACAATGTGATTGAAAAAGTCTGTAAACTTTGACATCTTCAGAAAAACCAACAAATATACACTTCTCACTTTTAGGCTATAATACTTTCCTTTTCTCATCAGGATTGTGAGCCCATGCTATACTGCCAAATACACGGAAGTGACTTACATCTGGTTTAATTTTAGTCCAAGATTCTTCCGGTGTTATATTTTTAAGAGCCTTTTTGGGAGTGCGATTTACTATGTAATTTTCACAGTTGATGGCTTCTGCCCAATACTTTAGGCTTAATCCCTTAGATTGGATCATACAATTAGCCATTTCTTTTAATGTGCGGTTCTTTCTCTCAGCAACACCATTTTGTTGTGGTGTATATGGAACAGTGTGTTGCATTTGGATCCCCTGTGTAGTGCAGTAGCTTGTAAAATTATTGTTCACATATTTACCTCCATTATCTATTCTTAACCTTTGAATTTGATGTCCAGATTGCTTTTCTACAAGGGCCTTGTTGGCCAA
>JASDQU010242602.1:116795-134617 GCA_032191745.1 Picea mariana | reverse complement strand
GGGGGGGTAACAGGAACCAATGATTACGAGTGTTGCTTATAATTTCTTGAAGATCGTATCAAAATTATTTACTGAGTTAGAAATTTGGTTACATGAAAAATGAAAATATAACTTGCAATAAATTTTTATTATGAGTTACATTGTTGATATGTTATAACTGATTGATTACACACACAAAAAAAAAAATACTCAATTAAGGTATCGTGTTCAGGAATTACAAGAAGGATATCAAGGGGACACCTAAGAAAAAATAATAAATGTGGTAGTTGGGTGAGGACAAATAATTATTTTTTATTTTTAAATAAGGAATTACTTGCACACTTGTGCATGTGAGTGACACATGGGTGGGTGAATAATAGGTAATTATTAATTTAGTAAATTATATTTTTACATTAGATGGACAAGTGGCTTGAGCTACAAAACCTATAAATTGAAGGCTCGAGCTAGAGGAAAAACACTTTTTGCACCCCTAATGTTAGATGATTGTTGTAACATCTTTATTTTCAAACCCCAAAACTAGGGATGTGTATTGTAGATCTAGTACATGGCTAAGAGCCAAGTGATGTATATTGTAAATGTAGTATGTGGTCGAGAATCAAAGTGATGTAATATGTAAATGATGTAAATTGAATAAAATGAATAAAATGTATCTCCAGTTGCAGATGGTAAGTATCCATAAGAGAGGGAAGGAGTCAAAGGGGGAGAGTTTATCCATGTCTATTAAACCAAACCCCATTTCTTATTTCTTTCTAAATTATCCTTACCATGGACCTTCAATCAATTGTTGATTGTTCTAGAGCCCAATCATTGAATTCATGTAAGAGGGTGGGTGTGAGAGTAACATCCCATAGTTATTGAGAGAATGGGGGATGAGTACAATCAACTTGGGGACGAGTGCAAGTAAAGAAAGCAAGAGAAAGGGAGGAAATTTGTCTCGGTAGGAGACCATAATTATGCATTCACATTTTTGCATAGAGAGCTATTTTACATGGAGTTTTTCTGGCCAGCAATGGAGTTCTGAGTGTTGAAGCTTGAAGGTAGTTGTTGTAGGCACATTTGGAAGCTATTTGGAGCTATAATTTCATGGAGAAAGAGGTTGTGGGTCTCTGATTGAAGTTATGTTCTAAATTCTTCCAAGGACACACATGTTTTTCTACTAGGCGAATTCATGTTGCATTTGTATAATTCTTGAGCTCCCAACAAGTAGAATTCCTATCCAAACTTTGTTGGAATCCCTAGAGGGGAATGTAAAATCTTGAGGGATGTATGAAATGAAATGAAATTCCATCCCTTTGGCTGTGCAGGTTGAGGGGAAGAGAGATGTTGGACTGGAATTAGTTGTGAGTTTGACTGTTGAGAGGGGAACATTAGCCAACCTTAGGGACCACTATCTCTTGTGGATTCATAGCCCCAGCTTAGGGGTGTCTTGCTATTGAGAACTGGAAAAACAAGGCTACGATTTGGGGGAACGTCTGTCCTTTGTAGTGCGTTGCACATTTTATAGTATAACGATTGTTATTTGTTGTGCTTATGCATGTATAATGATAATATAGATGTTTTGAAATTTTCTCTAAATTATATTTGGTTATTATTGTTTGTTGGGAGTAGAATGATGCATTTAAATCCCTTTATATGTGGTTGAATGTTGTTGTATGATATTTAGTTGTTGTTATTCACATTTAATCAATTGTATTTATGTTTTTAAGCAACATAGACAATTGCATCTATATGAATGTCATGTTGTGGGTTATTTCTGCATTTAGAGTGAGTATCAGAAATTTTTATTAGTTTGTTTTAGCAATGACATGTACTGGCTGGGGGATGGGTATGTTACAAAGTGGTATCAGAGATTCTTTTTCAACATTGGCCATGTATGGTCCAAGAACCAATGCGAATTTGGGTAAATTCGTTATTGTAGACTTTGTTCTATGTAAATTTGGGGGAAAATTGGGAGAAAATCATAGTCAAATACCAAAATGCATGGTCAAGATTCATGTTTAAATGAATCAGAACTATTTAATAGGTTTATTGGAGCCAATCTACAAAGATGAAGAGTTAAATTCGACCTGGAAGGTCAAAATATGAGTTTTAATGGCCATTGTAAAAATTGTATAGAGTTGATGAATCGACGATCAAAATCGTGTTTGATCATGAGATCAACGACCCAGATTCATTTTAATAAATTTCAAAATTCATAAGGTTTAGATCATTTGAAAGGTTCAGTAGATCAATGACCAAGATTCAATTTCGACGATTGGCAAAATGAGAAGATCAACGATCCAGAATCGTCGGAAAATTGGACCGAAATTTCTAAGTGTTGAAGTTCACCAAAAAAATATGTCGATGGTCGAGGGTTGAATCAATGAGTTTGGCGAAGAGTAGGATTTGGCCAAAAGAAGTCTTTGATCATTGATGGTCGATGATTGGGGATTGAAAGATTTCAACAAAATTTTCACGTGTACAAAAATATTCAACGACTGATGGTTGATGATTGGGTGTTGGCACAGGGGCAGACCCAGGGTTCAACGCTTCAAAAACGCACCAAAAAAACCCTAACTATAGGCCCTTTTGGAAACACCTGCGAAGCAGGTGAAGTCTCACCCAAGGTAGAAGCAAGGGGGGGTTACAAGATTCAGATTTCTGTAACCAAGATGGGGCACAGATCTATGACTATAACACTTCTATAGAGTACTTAGGGACACCATGCATCAACCTATTAGTCTTACTCACATCGCAGATCAAAACCTAAGTACATATCGACGCAGTAAAAATGACAAAGTAAACATCGCACTTAGCATCATCGGTTATATCTAATACATTCAACATAAATAAACCACTAAACATTCATAGATCTATCTATCATATATAACAATCAATGCACTAACCAGATTCACAACATAAACATTATAGCACAAAGAAAACCATCAACACATGATATACGTGGTTCAACCCAGTGTGGGGATATGTCCACCAACTGCTTCTTTTTCTTTATTAGGCTTCAATCTCTTACATTCGTCTGCTCATGTATGCTAAGCCACAGATCCAAGCTTTGCATTGGACAGGTGATATGCGCACTAAGAACTAAATCCACCTTCCCAAAATCAGGCCAAGGCACAAATCCAACTCCTCTATCAAGCACAGAGCCTTACATACATGTTTTGTTGCACAAAGAAACTCAAAACTACTTGCCTCTTGCACTTAGCCAATCACATTATCCTCACTAAGCTACATCGCTACTTCTACATTACATTCTAAATTATTTATACTTTTACATTCGATTATAAAAGGCCTAATCATGGGTAAACCCATGGGCAAATATCCCATAAACCCTAATACAAAAACAGTAATGAACCCCTTGTTGGGTCCACAAAACAAGTGAGATCCCATGATCTCAGCTCCTCCTGGGTGCTCCATCTTCGACCAACCTGTCGAAGTCCAAAAAGTGGTCAAACCTGCCAATGTTTCCTCAAAACTTGGTCGAGGGCCAACAGGCCCCCAACACTCACCTGTGACTCATCCTGAGCCACTCAGATCTGGGCAGCATTGCTTCGAAGGCCTCAAGCTTAGCTCAAGATGTCTCGATTTTTTGCTTCGCCTGAGCTTCCTAATCAACGAACTCCTAAATTAATTTCTTTGTAATAGGCCCTTCCAGGCATTGTTCCACTATTGCAACTACTTGGTCTAGTTGTGAACATTGTCCTTCGATCTCTTAAAACACCGTGAAGGCTTCATCCTGCATCAGTTGTAGCCTCTTTGTGACTTCCATTACTCTTCCCTAGATGGCAGTAATCTACTGTTGGGCCACGTGTTGCTCTTGCAATCTCTTCATTCTCTCAACTGTCGTGAGTGACTTCATCTACACTTGAACTATCAGTGCATGTTGTTGCGCCTCATGTAGCTGTGCTTCTAGTTTCCTCAGCTCTGGATCTTCTGCGAGGTGTTCGTAGGTCTGCGTGATCCTATCGCTCAATTGTTTTCATTCTGAGGTGAGGTCCCTGATCCTTCCAAAATCACTCTTAGCGACTTCCTCCCTCTAGTCACGCACTTCCTGCGGAGTGCTTGGTACTGCTTGGATCTCCAACTCCATTACCCTTGCTTGAAGCTGTTGGATGTTCTCAGTGAGCTTCATCACTTGAACCTCGACTACCTCATGATCCTCCTATGCCAAGCATGGAAGAGAGAGAAGTGCTCTGTTCACCACTTCTTTGACTGCAGTCTTCTCTATGAGCAGCTGGTCCTTTTCTCTCTGTATCTTTTCTTTTTCCTCCTCGAGCATCGGTCGAAACTCATCCTTCTCATTTTCATACACAGTTACACAGTACCACACAACTCGTAGTTTCTCTAGGACCTTTTATTTCTCTTTCTTCAGGGATTTTGTAGCCTTTTCCTTCTCCTCTTGAACTTGTTGAAGTTGAGCCTTTTTTTCCTCTACTAATCTTCTCAATTGGGCGGGCTCATCCCCCAGTTCTACAATCTTCGAGGAGGAAGGCGCAGTAGGTACTACGCGAATAACTTGAATAGCTCGATGTATCTCCTTCAACTCCTTCTCAACCTTTACATATAACTCTTCCTTCTTTGCTTCATATCTCTGCAAGAGATCTTCGAATGCATCCTCCATCGCTCCGCGGACCAAGCCGACATCATCCTTTATGAGCGTAGCCTCTAGCTGGGGCTTACTGGCACGGGTCTTCTTTCTTGACGAGGGTTTCTATGGAGAAACCTTCCTCTTCTTCTATGTTTTTTTCTTGGTAGGGGGATCCTTCGACAGTGTAGATTCACCTTCTCCTTGATTTTCTCCTTCTTCCCCTCCTACATATTGATTTACTTCGTCTCCTCCTCTTCCTGTGGGCGAGCTAGGTCCACTTTCTTCTTAGGCGTTGTTCTCTATGTTTTGAACTTCTTCCTTTTTCTTATTCTTCTTCACACTTGTCTGTCCTGCATGCTCAAACTGGGTGACCAAGGGGCTTCCTATAATGTCAGGGTCGGAGAGTTCTACATCATCAACAGGTGTATGAAATTCCTCCATCCATTCCTTCATGATCTATTCCATATCTTCATATGTCAACTTGTAATAGGACTGTAATTCTTTCTTTCTTTCATCCCTGTGTGCAGTGATATAAATAAAGTGTGGATCTACATGGAACTTAGCTAGTGGTCTGTACTAGTGCAATGTATGTGGTGTCATGCACGGGAATGACTCTATGGAAACCTTCAGTTGCTGATAGTAGGCATGGAAAACTACATTCGACTTCCATTTCTTCGACATGTCATTCATATACCATAAGGTTGAGAACTCTGTGACCAACGGCTCCAACAGTTCAATCTCCTGTAAGGTGGATCCTTTCGACATTTTCCAAGTGACAAATGTAATCAACACAAGTAGCCAGCTAAAGTGGAACTCGTATCCCTGATCCTATGCTTCGCGATAGTATTTCTCAAGTTCTTTGACGAGGAAACTTGCTCAATTCATCTGCATCCCCTCCACGCATTTCCCTACAAGGTCCACCACGAACCCTGTGACCTGCGTGGGGCGATTATTTCTTACAAGCTTGCCAGCTATAAATTGGCAATCGAGGCGCACTACGCCATCCTGGATAGAGGCTACTATTATAACTCTAATTTTCACCAGACATGCTTACTTGGCATTAGGCCATCTCATATTTCTTCTTTGTCAAGCTAGTACTAAACAACTCTTCTTAAAAACACCCTTTTTAAAGGGACACGCGCCCTTCTCCACTATAGCCCGTGTGTACACTCTAGCTAACTCACTACAGCCCGTGTGTACCTACAAAAGCATAAAAAATGGAAATTTGTCAACGGAACACACAGTTTTGGGTAAGTTAACTAAACCTTTCGACCATGCATGGCCAATCATTCGACCAAATACCTAGCTCCTTCTAGCCTATAAAAAAAGGGGTAGGGGTCCCATTTGAAAAGAGGAAAATCATAGTAAAGAAACTCTACCTGAATTAGCATTCCCCTTGCCTCAACCTTTTGCAACTATTGTGTGAAGAGAAGCATATACGGAAGTAGTTGGAGCAAACTTGAAGAGGAGCCCAGGACCATATTCGAGGAGCAGTGCCGACCACATATTGTAAAGTTTACTCTTGTGAAGATTAATACAAAAAGGAATACTTTTTTCGTCCCACCATATCATCTATTCAAATTGTGTATTTATTTTATGATATTGTCACATCTAACCCAACAATTAGTATATGAAATGCATGTTTGCAGCTCTCTGTTTATCCATGTGTAAATGCAGGTCATCTTTGGGAGGAGGCTTGCAGTCAAGGAGTGAGTGAAAGCGAAGGGATCAACATCAATTGAAGGATTTATGGTAGAGTTACCTAATCTTGTTTGCACCTTTGTGTTACATGAATGGGGGGTTTTCAGTCTTTCTTTTCTTTTCAGTCTTTCCCTTCCTATATCCTTTGAGACTGGAATATTCTTCATTATTTTTATTATTCTAGGGACATTTAGCAGCAAAGTTTCATATTTTTCCACAATTAAAACATATAAACTGAAGCTTACCTTTGTATTTTCTTGATTTGATATTCTTGACAAAGTTGGCCTCTTCCTCATCTAATTCACCGTCTGAGTTTTCACCCATCTTGTGTTCTTTTGTCTTTGTCTTCTTTGATGCCTTGAAGATTGCTTCCTTCCTTGATAGCTTTGTTGGCTTGTCATGTTCTATCCTCATTTCATATGCAGTGAGAATTCCATGCAACTCATCCATTGTCAACTTATATAGGTCCTTTAACTATTCAATGGTAGATATCTTGGGATTAAATCTCGAGGGAAGTGATATCAACACCTTTTGTACAATGATAGTTTCTTTAATACCTTCACCCAATCCTATGATATTATTGACAATCTCATCCACACGAAGAAAATAGGTTGCAATACTCTCTTGTTCATTCATATTGAGAGTCTCAAATTGTCCTCTATGTATTTGTAACTTTTCCCTATTGACCTTGTCATCTCCTTCATAAATTTTCTATAATTTGTCCCATATCTCTTTTGTTGAGGCACAATGCATGACTTTGGTATACATTGATTTTTCCAGATCGCAAAGAATAAATTCTTGGCCCTTGAATTATTTTTGTTGAGCCTCTTTCCATCTATATCTACAGGTGGATTTTTGGAGCTATGTAACCAGTCTCAACCGCACTCCAAACATCACACCCAAGTGACATCAAATAGGTTTGCATTCTTATCTTCTAGAAAACGTAATCTGATCCATCAAATATTGGATCTTTTTTGTGCAAATCCTTCATGTTCATCCATTTGAGATGTTGGGATTCACTTTCCAGTGGTTAGACTATTCCTGAAGGAGCCCACTCTGATACCAATTGTTGGAGTATTCAACAATACTGAGCGGGGGGGTGAATCAATAATGGGCATATTTTAATCACTTTTTCATTTTTCTACTTTGATCGATCTTCACATAATTAATCATAAGCAATGTAGAGAATTATTTAGATCAATAGAGCTCAACAAAAAGGAACAGTGCGTGGATATTTTATGTGGAAACACAATAAGGGAGAAAAACATGAAATTTTTTCTTATATTTAAACACTAATTACATTCTTTACAGGATACAACCTGTGAGGGACACTAATCCCTATAGTAAGCACCCACTTACAATTCAATATGACAATAACCCACCTGTTTGGAACATGATGTTGGCCCTCGAACAAGTTTTGAGAGAACAGTGGTTGTGTTTGACCATTTTTGGGACTTCGACAGGTTGGTCGAAGATGGAGCGCCCAGGCGGAGCTGAGATCACGGGATCTCACTCGTTTTGTGGGATTTTTGGGTTATTAGGGTTTATGTAACAGGTATGGGATGCCGGCCCATGGGTTTACCCATGTTTAGGCCTCATTGTAAATGTATAAATAGATAGCTAAGCGACGTAAGAAGTAGTTACTTGTGATCATCTTAGTGCAAGAAGTGGAAAGTGTTAGCTATGTGAAAAGACTTGTAATTGGCTTAGTGCAAGAGAATGTAAGTTCATTTGTGCACATACATTGTATGTAAGGCTTTGTGCTATTGAGGAGTTGGATTTGTGCCTTGATCTGATTTTGGGGAAGGTGGATCTGGCGCGTTGTGCGTAGATCACCTATCCTTTGCGGAGTTTGCTCTGTGGATTTGTGCACAAAAGCAGAGGAATGTAAGAATCTTGAAGACTAATAAAGAATAAGAAGAAGTTGGTGGACGTAGCCCCACACTGGGGTGAACCACGTATATCCTATGTTGAGGTTCTTTGTGCAATATTGTTCATGTTGTTTATGTATTTATCTGATTAGTGCATTGATCATGATGTATGATAGATAGATCTATGGACGCTTAGTGATTATGTATGATGAATGCTATATCTGAGTTGATGCTATGTACTAAATAATTGGATGTGCTTAATCTTGATTATTATTGCATTGATATGTAATAAGTGTTTAACCTGCAATGTGAATAAGGTTTAAGAACTAATGCATGTTATTGGCTAAGTGCTCTGTTAAGTGTTTTAATCACAGATATGTGTCCCAGTTTGGTTGTAGACACCTGAGCCCTGCAACCTCCCCTGCCTCTACCTCGGGTGGGACTTAATATTCTTCGCAGGTGTTGTCGAAAGGGCATTGGGGCCTGTTGGCCCTTGACCAAGTTTTGAGAGAACATTGGTTGTGTTTGACCATTTTTGGGACTTCGACAGGCTGGTTGAAGATGGAGCAAATGGAAAGAGCTGAAATCGCAGGATCTCACTTGTTTTGCAGGATTTTTGGGTTATTAGGGTTTATGTAACGGGTATGGGATGTCGGCCCATGGGTTTACCCATGTTTAGGCCTCATTGTAAATGTATAAATAGATAGTTAAGCAACGTAAGAAGTAGTTACTTGTGATCATATTAGTGAAAGAAATGGAAAGTGTTAGCTATGTGCAAAGACTTGTAACTGGCTTAGTGCAAGAGAATGTAAGTTGCTTTGTGCATAGACGTTGTATGTAACTCTTTGTGCTATTGAGGAGTTGGCTCTGTGCCTTGACCTGATTTTGGGGAAGGTGGATCTGGTGCACTGTGCGCAGATCATCTGTCCTTTGCGGAGTTGGCTCTATGGATTTGTGCATAGGAGAAAAGGAATGTAAGAAGCTTGAAGGCTAATAAAGAAGATGAAGAAGTTGGTGGACGTAGCCCCACACTGGGGTGAACCACATATATCCTGTGTTGATGTGCTTTGTACAATATTGTTCATGTTGTTTATGTATTTATCTGTTTAGTGAGCTGATCTTTATGTATGATAGATAGATCTATGGATGCTTAGTGATTATGTATGATGAATGCTAGATCTGAGTTGATTCCATGTGCTAAATGATTGGATGTGCTTAATCTTGATTATTACTGCGCTAATTTGTAATAAGGTTTTAACTTGCGATGTGAATAAGGTTTAAGAACTAATGCATGTTATTGGATAAGCGCCTTGTTAAGTGTTGTAATCACAGATCTGTGTCCCAGCTTGGTTGTAGAAACCTGAGTCTTGCAACCCCCCCTACCACTACCTCGGATGAGACTTCATCTTCTTCGCAGGTGTTGCTGAAAGGGCCGATAGTTAGGGTTTTGTTTGTGCGTTGTTGAAGTGTTGAACCCCGGGTTTTCCCCTGTGCCAACAAATGGTTCTGTTGTCGGGAACTGAAACTGTGATGTTGGGAACTGAAGAAGAGAGAAAGATTTATGTGTAGATCTGTTGCTGTAGTGCACAGTATTCTACTTGAATTGTGAAGGTCTGTGCTAAGAAAGAAACCTGATCTGAAGAAAAGAGGTAAGATCTTAAAGCTTTGTGCTCTGGTAAAGGTAAGATAAATGGAATTTTTTTCTTTGAAAGTATGAATCTAGGTATGTTTGATAGATTTTGTCCTAGTCTAAAAACTAGGACACGATTAAAATAAAGATTCGATCTGAATAAATTTGATAAAGATAGTGAAAGATATGTTATTCCTATGCATAGAAAGAGTTTTTGGACTAACAAGTGGATGCAGGAACTTAGAAAGAATTTTTGCAGATTGCAGGTCCATCACTGTGATCCCAATGCACAGTATAGGAAAGGTTGGGGATTTTTTAAAAGAAAGGGAGGATTGACACTGTGTTATAATTGCAGAAGGTTGGGACATCTTGCTAAGGAATGCCCTAGTATAGGTACTATTTGTCTTTGTTGTAAATATATTGGTCATGAGGTTGAGGATTTCCCAAGAATGATTGCTAAAGTTGAAAAGATGAACATGAGACAAGAAAAATATAAAGAAGGACAAGAGGCTAAGGATATGTTAGAAAACCAGAAAGAATCAGAGACTATGTTATTACAGCTGAAAGAAACACTGAATGATCACAGAGACATCAGTTTAACTGAGATCTTAAAAGAGAAGTAGTGCATAGAAACAAGAACATGAGACTTCGACATAGACTTTGTATTGGATGAAGACACACACATGAATATTATGCCAGAAAGCACTTGGGAAATATTGGGAAAGCTTGCTATGGTACCTTCATTGGGAAAATAGGCTTGTTTAAAGGAAATATGATAACCCTATGTGGCAGAGTTACTAATTCACTTATGATTGCCAATGAAACATCAACTGAAGAAGAATTTGAAGTCATTAAGTTTGTTGAAAACAATGACCCTTTTGCACTTTTGTTAGGAAAGACTTGAATTGAGATGGACCAGATCAGAAGGAAAGAAGAGGAAGAGGCTACATAACAGAAAAAGAAATAATTAAGGGACTTCATAGCCAGGAAAATAACGTGACTAATAAAAGAACAAGAGGATAAGTTGAAGCAACAGAGAGCCAAAGAATTAGCTGTCGAAGTTGAAAAAACACAAGAAGGCTTAAAGAACTTGTCCATGCAAGAAAGAAGTGCATCCACCTTGCAAATAGTAAGAGAAGAGGTAATACCTTTGCACCCTTTGGAAGAACATAAGCAGTATGAAGTTACTAGGCGAGGAGAAAGTAAGAATACAAATGGAAAGAGGAATCTAGAGACTCGGATCATAGGAAAGAAGGAAAGAAATCTTAGTAGGAAGAAAGAAAAATTAGAAAAACTACAGGAAGTTCCAGAGAAGACTTCGCAGAAGGCAGGCTTGCAAAACTTGAACCTCGTTGGAATAGTAGAACCGCGCAAAATGGGACTTCGCCATGACGAAGTTATATGACCGTTGGAGGCATCCTGACTGTTAGAACGACGCTCTAGAATGGCTAGAAACACAGTTATTGACAAAAAGATCGTCATTGGACCATTGATACCACACCATAATGGATGGATGCACATTGATGGACGTATTCCTACCTATTGAAGGAATCAGTTACGACGTTGCTTATTTAACCCGTCGAACCCTGTGTCGGGACCACTTTTTTCAAATTGAGATATTTGTGCTAACAGAGAACTGATTTCCTATCGCGTTGTGCTTTCTAGACCTCACCATTCATTTCATTACCTTGCTTTTCCATTCGCCTACCCGATTTATTTTATTACATGTGTGAATGTCGGGTGAACGTAGCGCAGTAGAGAATTCGGTGGAGGATATTCTCGTGGATCTCATGACTGAGAAAGTCATGTTTGTAGGAATATAGGCATCGTCAACTAGTGGATTGCAATTATCCTGATTGACTGGACAACGTTCTGGCCGTGATGCTGAGAAACGAAGCAAACACCGCGATGATCTGGCTAACGCGAAGCAAATCCCGTCGGTCTTTCCTGACTACATCCCACCTTTAACTGGCGCGGTTAACCATGATAGTGTCCCATGTGATTTCAAATACATGTTGATCACTACGTACCTCTTGAAGGGAATAAGCGCAGTTGGACCCCAGCTGGGACTGATCCCAACTCTCAAGATCAGTGACTTCAACCTCGGAGACCAGAAGAACTATGTGATGCTTGTGCCGCATAGGTACCTGATGAAGACAACTAGGAAGAAGCCCAAGATAGTCTCTTAGCCGTGGATTAAGGAGCTTACGTGCTCCTCGATCTTGAACATGATGAATATACCCCACTTCGGTCGACATCATGAGGTTAACACTTGCACTAAAATCCTCCTATCGGGCTACCATGGAGGGTATCTGTGGCTTGATAGGCGTATCACTATGGATTCGACGTTGATCCACTACATCATAGGACTGATCATGCAGGGACCGGACCCTCACCATTTCTACCTAGGGAAGGTTGTAGATCGCGCCTTGGCCCAACGTATAAAGGAATCCTATGGCGATGTAGAGAAGGGGAAGTGAGGCTACAAGGTAGCCTCCATCCAGGATGGCGCAGTGCACATGGATTGTCAGCTTATTGTTGGAAATATAGTCAGAAAGAACTGTCTGACATAGGTCACAGGGTTCGTAGTCGACCTCACAGGGAAGTGTGTTGAAGGAATTTAGATGAATTGGGTGAGTTACCTCATCAACGAGTTGGAGAAGGACTGTCACAAAGCCTAGGACCAAGGCTACGAGTTTCATTTTAGTTGGTTACTAATTTTAATTTCATTTGTCTCTTGGCAGATGCTGGAGGGAACGACATTTCCCAAAGTCGAGACATTAGAGCCATTGGCCGCAAGGTTCTCCACCTTGTGGTACATGAATGATATGGCGAAGTAGTGGCAATCAAATGCAGTGTCCACTCCTACTACATACAGCTGGCGCACGCCATTGAATCATTCCCCCGAATGACCTTGAATCCCTTGCATCAATACAGACTATTCGTGAAGTTCTGCACAGACCGACAGTTCATCTACATCAATCCGCGTAGGGATGACAGTAAGGAGGAGCTGCAGTCTTACTATAAATTGATCGAGGAAGACATGAAAGAGATCACTAAGGAATGGCCAACATAATTCCTTGTACTGATCGAAGATGCAAAACTCTCTGACCCTGACATCATCGGAAGTCCTTTGGTCACCCGGACTGAGTATGATGGATAGAGCAATGCAAATAAAAAGAAGAAAAATGAGAAGGATGAAGTACAAAACATAGAAAGTGATGATAAGGAAAACACATCGGAGGAAACTGCGCTTGACTCACCTACAGGAGGAGGAGGAGACAAAGTGAACCAAGTGGAAGGAGGGGAAGAAGGAGACAAGAAAGAAAAAGGTGAAGTGACACTGCCAGAGGATCCCCTTACAGAGGCCGAAACATCGAAGAAAAGGAAGGTTTCTCCATAGAAACCCTCAGCCAAAAAGAAGACCCGAGCCAATAAGCCTCAGTCGAAGAATGTGCTCACAGTGGACGATGTAGATCTCATCATCATAGTTGTAGAAGACGCTTCAGAGGATATCTTGTAGAGACATGAAGAGAAGCAAGAAAAACTATATAACAGAATAGAGAAGGAGCTCAGAGACATACAATAAGCCATCTACTCGAATTGCGCAGTGTCTACTACGTCGTCGTCATCAGAAATTTCAGAATTGGGGGATGAGCCCACCCAATTATGAAGGCTAGCAGATGCAAAAAAGGATCGAATCCGTCGAGCCAAAGAAGAAAAGGAGCAGGCAACATAGGCCTTAAATAAATATAAGGAGGAGGCCTTAGAGAAACTTTGATTTACGCAGCAAGAGAAAGATGAAATTAGAGTGAAGTTTGAAGAGGACAAAGAGAAGATGCAGAAAGAAAAAGACCAGCTGCTTGCAGAGTAGATTGTGGTTAAAGAGGCAGTGAATAGAGCACTTCTCCCTGTGTCGGGCTTGGCACATGAGGAATAAGAGTCCCCTAATATGCAAGTGGGGAAGCTCGCCGAATCCATTCAATAGCTTCAAGCAAGAGTAATGGAGCTAGAAATCCAAGTAGTGTCGAGCACTTCGCAAGAAGTGCGCGATTAGAGGGAAGAAGTTGCCAGAAATGTAGTAGAAAGAATTAGGGAACTCTCCTCAGAGTGTAAGTAATTAAGTGATCGAAGTGCGCAGAACTATGAGCACCTTGTAGAAGATCCAGAGCTGAGGAAACTGGAGACACAACCCTAGGAGGCAAAGCAACAGGCATCCACCGTACAAGAACAACTGAAGCTGCTTACTGTTGCTGAGAAGATGAAGAGGTCGCAGGAGAAACGCATAGTCCAGCAATAGGTTACTGCTATCCAGAGCAAGGTTATGGAAGTGACACAGAGACTCCAGCCAGTGTAGGATGAAGCCTGCATGATTTTTGAAGAAGTTGAAGGAAAAGGCTCGCAGCTAGACCAACTGGTTGCGATAGTGGAACAACACCTCGAAGGGCCTGTTACTGAGCAAGTCATTCAGGACTTCACCGAGTAGGAAGCTCTAGCAAAGAAGCAAGTCGAGGCAACTCGAGCTAAGATCAAGGCCTTCGAAGAAGTATTGCCCAGATCTTAGTGACTCGGGATGAGTCACAGGTGAGTGTTGGGGGCTTGTTGTCCCTCGACCAAGTTTTGAGAGAACATTAGTCGTGTTTGACCATTTTTGGGACTTTGTCAGGTTGGTTGAATATGGGGCACCCAACCAGAGATGAGATAACATGATCTCACTCATTTTGTGGGATTTTTGGGTTATTAGGTTTTATGTAACATGTATGGGATGTCGGCCCATGGGTTTACCCATGTTTAGGCCTCATTGTAAATGTATAAATAGATAGATAAGCGACGTAACAAGTAGTTACTTGTGATTGTCTTAGTGAAATAAGTGGAAAGTGTTAGCTATGTGAAAATACTTGTAATTGGCTTAATGCAAGAGAATGTAAGTTTCTTTGTGCATAGACATTGTATGTAAGGCTTTGTGATATTAAGGAGTTGTCTCTGTGCCTTGACCTGATTTTGGGGAAGGTGGATCTGGCGCGCTGTGCGCAGATCACCTGTCCTTTGCAGAGTTGGCTCTATGGCTTTGTGCATAGGAGCAGAGGAATGTAAGAAGCTTGAAGACTAATAAAGAAGAAGAAGAAGTTGGTGTATGTAGCCCCACACTGGGGTGAACCACGTATATCCTGTTTTGATGTGCTTTGTGCAATATTGTTCATGTTGTTTATGTATTTATATATTTAGTGCATTGATCTTGATGTATGATAGATAGATCTATGGATGCTTAGTGCTTATGTATGATGAATGCTAGATCCGAGTTGATGTTATTTGTTAAATGATTGGATGTGCTTAATATTGATTATTACTGCGTTGATCTGTAATAAGGGTTTAACCTTCGATGTGAATAAGGTTTAATAACTAATGCATGTTATTGGCTAATCACTCTGTTAAGTTTTTTAATCATAGATATGTGTCCCAGCTTGGTTGTAGACACCTAAGTCCTGCAACCCCCCTGCCTCTACCTCGGGTGAGACTTCATCTACTTCGTAGGTGTTTCCGAAAGGGTCGGTAGTTAGGATTTTGTTGGTGTGTTGTTGAAGCGTTGAACCCCGGGTCGACCCCTATGCCAACACATGAGTACACCAATCCTCGTCATATGCACCCACGTATAGTCAGTAGACACCACTCTGCCAGGCACCAACTTGTTTAAGAGGATGAGGACATTGATCCTCTCCCTTGATCCACCCTGCCACCCTTAAATTATAGTCCTTTCATTCTCCGACATCCTAGAACCTCAATTCTTCAAAGATTCTCTTCACTTGATCCCCTGCTCCTGCACACTTCACTCTTCCATCCTTACCCAATTTTCACATGCAATATAATTGAATTTGCACATAGTTATTTATACATTCTATACCTCCATGACTTGTACACATGAATAAGTGTGTTCATGGAGTTGGCTCTATATCTCCACAAAACAGGGTTTCGGCCCTCCTTAGAAATTGTCCTTCAATTTCCTTCCATCGCACGCCATCTACTTTCTGGACAGAGTATGAATTATGATGCTCGACAATCCTTCGATCTTCTCTCAAATTAACTCTCAATCGTCGATATGTTATCTATTCACCAAAATACGCAACACATCCTCATGGCTCAATAGATGTCTGATTTGGTCCTTAATTGATTCTCCACAGTCGATCTATTCATTGCCTTTCAAAACATGAAATGCAATCACAATGCATAGGGACTATCCGATAAGATCTCAGATTGATCTTGACCATCGATCTACCCTTTACCCATACTTAGAAAATCTCTCGAATTCTTACCATGGGTTCACGAGTCCAAGGAATCTACATTCAAACTTCTGTAGCCTCCAGAATATACCTTTTTCATTCCACCACACTCATATTGCACCTACACTTCGACACATTTCCAATCATTTCATTGTGAGTCTATGAAACATCATCATTCGTCATATCTCTCAACCTCTAGACCATTCGATCTAAGACATGTGGCAACCTTCCAGGTCATTGTATCTCTTACCCTCTGTACCCTCTAATATACTCTTCATACTTAGACATTTTCTCATGGTTCACCATGCTCAATGATCTCTTGTCACTTGGTCAATCTTGTTACTTAGCCAATTATCATGATTTCATCGCAGGTTGTGAGTCTACAACATTTCCCCAATTCTTGTGGCCTTGCCAGTTCGACTCATCCTCGACACTTAGTCAATTTTCCAAACACCTTCACGGGTCTCCTATACTTAGCCATTTTTTAACCTTCTTACCACAAGTCTGCATGCCATCTTCATTCGTTCTTCTCTTGTTGACTATGTATGTCTGACCGATCCAATATTCATACTTATCCATTTCTCAATACATCATCTGATTCTTGGTACTTAGTTATTTTCCAAGATTTCACTGCGGGTTCACACTCTCATATTCTTGACATACCCCTGATTCTTTGGCTTTCTCACTATCTCCTCGATATCTCGATACCTAATATTTTTTTCAAGATCTTTGTGTTGATGTTTCTGATGAGGTGGATGCCTTGTGGATGTCACCTTAATGACATGGCATAGATACATGTCCTGACATGTGGTGTTGATGTGACATCTGCAAATCTATTGGTTATGTTGCTGACATGTAATTCCTCTGATATGGCACTTGTCTATCTGGACACATGATGATGATGTGTCGTTGACATTCCTGAACTATCCCATCAAGTGTCGGACCCAAATATTTGATTTTAACCATTAATCTCTGGAGATGAGTAGCCATGATCTAATCACTCAAAATTTAATCCTTTGTGTAAGGTTCCATAGCTCTTTTACTCGCTTTTATTCAAACTGAGTGATGACTCCTTTTCATTATAAACCTTTTGAACTTTGTTTTCCCAATGAATGTGGGATATATCATTTTGCGAAAATACTATGTTGCACCATCAGACTTCAACTCTACATAATATTTTCATCGTATGTATGGTTCAATCCTTGGACTTGTCATTCCGCAAGTAAACACAAAACCTCTTCTACATATTTAGACATGTATTTTCAAGGTCATTTTATCCAACCTCAATTCACCATTTATCATCATGCATGCTATTTTGTGCACAATTACTTCATTGTTCTCATTCTTGATTCAGGGTAGACACAGAGCTATGTGCGCAAAGACTTAATATTGCATAGGAACATTTTAAACTTCCTTTGTTTGTCTTGATTTGCAGTATGGGCACTTTCTCTTTGGTTGTAGTAATTTAGATACTTCCTCAATCTACTCTTCTCCATGTCATTGACAACAGTCAATCTCACCCTACGTGTGATATCAATGACATGCTTTGACATCAATGAAAACACAATTTCCAACTTGAACAAACTAAGCACTCATTCTTTTGGGAGGTGAGGAAAAATGACATTCAAGATTTTATGGCCACATGTGACACATGCCAAGGACACAAAGGGGGGACAATAAATACACTAGGGGAACTACAATCACTTCCAATACCTATAGACATTTGGGAAAACATTAGTATGGATTTTATTATGGGACTT
>JASDQU010242602.1:97028-107355 GCA_032191745.1 Picea mariana | reverse complement strand
TTGAGTGCTATGTGCAATGGAAAGCAAGGATCACCGCAATGACACTTTGAGCTAAGAACACATTAAGTGCCATGTGCAAGGAAATTAAAAGATATCGCAAATGCATTCCATCAACAAGTGGGACATTTATTAATTATGTGTTTTATTTTTAAAAGGTCCTTGAATTTTATGGAGAAGCATTTCATTGCTCTCAAGACCTTAGGGCGAGCATTTAGAGGATAATTTATGGCTTTTATCTTTTTCTATCTACAAAACCTATGTGCCTTTAGCCCCTTCTTCCCATGAAATGAGGTACAATCCCTTCTTGGGGTCAATAAGCCTAGAAACCCAAAATATGAGGAAATGAAAGGGAAGAAGAGTGTAAAATGATAAGTATGTGCGGGAATGGTATAATGACCCTTCAAGGAGACCCCCTAGTAGCAACCCTTTTTCCAAGGGTGACCCACTTACTAGGAAAACATGTCAACCACCAAGGTGAAATGAGGAAAAAGGTATAATTTCCAAGTAAGTGTTTTCATAATCAAGAAAGGACTCTTTGCAACATGTTCAAATGATTCAATTATTAAAATGACGCTTACCATGAGACCAGACTTGTTACCTCATGAAGCAAGACATGTTTTCCTCTGTGGGTCATGTTGGTGTGGTGGGCATTCTTGACGTCGATCAAAAGGCCAATGTGTGGTAAGAGAAGGTGTTATTTCCACTCATCTGACTCTCAACACTCCATGTATTCAACCTGTGGGCCTCAAGACATCTTCTCCTTAGTTATCCTTAGCCTGGGGGGGTAACATGAACCAATGATTACGAGTGTTGCTTATGATTTCTTGAAGATAGTATCAAAATTATTTACTGAGTTAGAAATTTGGTTACATGAAAAATGAAAATATAACTTGCAATTAATTTTTATTATGAGTTACATTGTTGATATGTTATAACCGATTGATTACACACACACACACACAAAAAGACTCAATTAAGGTATCGTGTTCAAGAATTACAAGAAGGAGATCAAGGGGACACCTAAGAAAAAATAATAAATGTGGTAGTTGGGTGAGGATAAATCATTATTTTGTATTTTTAAATAAGGAATTACTTGTGCACTTGTGCATGTGAGTGACACATGGGTGGGTGAATAGTAGGTAATTATTAATTTAGTAAATTATATTTTTGCATTAGATGGACAAGTGGCTTGAGCTACAAAACCTATAAAATGAAGGCTCGAGCTAGAGGAAAAACACTTTTTGCACTCCTAATGTTAGATGGTTGTTGTAACATCTTTATTTTCAAACCCCAAAACTAGGGATGTGTATTGTAGATGTAGTACATGGGCGAGATCCAAGTGATGTATATTGTAAATGTAGTATGTGGTCGAGAGTCAAAGTGATGTAATATGTAAATGATGTAAATTGAATACAATGAATAAAAAGTATCGCCATTTGTAGATGGAAAAAAAATGGAGATTTGGGGCTAAGTATCCATAAGAGAGGGAAGGAGTCAAAGGGGGAGAGTTTATCCATGTCTATTAAACCAAACCCCATTTATTATTTCTTTCTAAATTATCCTTACCACGAACCTTCCATCAATTGTTGAGTGTTCTAGAGCCTAGTCATTGAATTCATGTAAGATGGTGGGTGTGAGAGTAACATCCCATAGTTATTGAGAGAATTGGGGATGAGTACAATCAACTTGGGGAAGAGTGCAAGTAAAGCAAGCAAGAGAAAGGGAGGAAATTCGTCTAGGTAGGAGACCATAATTATGCATTCACATTTTTGCATAGAGAGTTATTTTACATGGAGTTTTTTTGGCTACCAATGGAGTTCTAAGTGTTGAAGCTTGAAGGTAGTTGTTGTAGGCATGTTTGGCAGCTATTTGGAGCTAAAATTTCATGGAGAAAGAGGTTGTGGGTCTCTTATTGAAGTTCTATTCTAAATTCGTCCAAGGACGCACGTGTTTTTCTACTAGGCGAATTCATGTTGCATTGTATAATTCTTGAGCTCCCAACAAGTAGAATTCCTATCCAACCTTTGTTGGAAGCCCTAGAGGGGAATGGAAAGGCTCGAGGGATGTATGAAATGAAATGAAATTCCATCCCTTTGGTTGTGCGGGTTGAGGGGAAGAGATATGTTGGACTGGAATTAGTTGTGAGTTTGACTGTTGAGAGGGGAACATTAGCCAACCTTAGGGACCACTGTCTCTTGTGGATTCATAGCCCCAGCTTAGGGGGGTCTTGCTATTGATAAATGGAACAACAAGGCTACAATTTGGGGGAATGTCTCTCCTCTGTAGTGGGTTGCACATTTTATAGTATAACAATTGTTATTTTTTGTGCTTATGCATGTATAATGATAATATAGATGTTGTGAAATTTGCTCTGAATTATATTTGGTTATTATTGTTTGTTGGGAGTAAAATGATGCATTTAAATCCCTGTTTATGTGGTTGAATGTTTTTGTACGATATTTAGTTGTTGTTATGCACATTTAAACAATTGTATTTACGTTTTTAAGAAATATAGACAGTTGCATCTGTATGAATGTCATGTTGTGGGTTATTTCTGCATTTAGAGTGAGTATCTGTGATTATAACACTTCTATAGAGTACTTAGGGACAACATGCATCAACCTATTAGTCTTAATCACATTGCGGATCAAACCCTAAGTGCATATCGGCACAGTAACAATGACAAAGTAAACACCGCACTTAGCATAATCGGTTAGATATAACACATTCAACATAAATAAAGAACTAAACATTCATAGATCTATCTATCATATATAACAATCAATGCACTAAGTAGATTCACAGCATAAACATCATATCACAAAGAAAATCATCAACACATGATATACATGGCTCACCCCAGTGTGGGGCTACGTCCACCAACTGCTTCTTCTTCTTTATTAGGCTTCAATCTCTTACATTCGTCTACTCTTGTACGCTAAGACACAGAGCCAAGCTTCACACTGGACAAGTGATATCTGCACTAAGCACTAGATCCACCTTCCCAAAATCAGGTCAAGGCATAGATCTAACTCCTCTATCAAGCAGAGAGCCTTACATACATCTTTTTTTGCACAAAGAAACTCAGAACTACTTGCCTCTTGCACTTAGCCAATTACATTCTCCTCACTAAGCTACATCGCTACTTCTACATTACATTCTTTTGTATTTATACTTTTACATTCTCTTATAAAAGGCCTAATCATGGGTAAAACCATGGGCCAACATCCCATAAACCCTAACACAAAAACCCTAATGAACCCCTTGTTGGGTCCACAAAACAAGTGAGATCCTGCGTTCTCAGCTCCTCCTGGGAGCTCCATCTTCGACCAGCCTGTCGAAGTCCAAAAAGTGGTCAAACCTGACCAATGTTTCCTCAAAACTTGGTCGAGGGCCAATAGGCCCCCAACACTCACCTCTGACTCATCCCGATTCACTCTGATCTAGGTAGCGCTGCTTCGAAGGCCTCGAGCTTAGCTCAAGCTACCTCGACTTGCTGCTTCGCCTGAGCTTCCTGCTCAACGAACACCTGAATTAATTGCTCTGTAACAGGCCCTTCTAGGTGTCGTTCCACTGTCACAACTACTTGGTCCAGTTCCGAACCTTATCCTTCGATCTCTTCAAAGACCGCAAAGGCTTCATCCTGCACCAGTTGCAGCTTCTGTGTGACTTCCATTACTCTACCCTGGATGGAAGTAATCTATTGCTAGGACACACGTTGTTCTTGTGATCTCTTCATTCTCTCGACTGTCGTGAGTGACTTCATCTGCGCTTGAACTATCAGTGCATGTTGTTGCGTCTCCTATAGCTACGCTTCTAGTTTCCTCAGCTCTAGATCTTCTACAAGACATTCATAGGTCTACGCACTCCTATTACTCAGTTGTTTTCATTCTGAGGTGAGGGCCCCGATCCTTCCAACTACGCTCTTAGCGGATTCCTCCCTCTGGTCGCATACTTCCTATGGAGTTCTTGGTACTACTTGGATATCCAACTCCGTTACCCTTTCTTGAAGTTGTTGGATGGCCTCAGCGAGATTCATCACTTGAACCTCAACTACCTCATGATCCTCCCATGCCAAGCCTGACAAAGAGAGAAGTGCTCTGCTCACCATTTCTTTGACTGTAGTTTTCTCTACAAGCAGTTGGTCCTTTTCTCTTTGTATCTTTTCTTTTTCCTCCTCGAGCACGCCTAGAACTCATCCTTCTCATTTTCATACGCGGTTACACAGTACCACACAACTCGTAGTTTCTTTAGGATCTCTTATTTCTCTTTCTTCAAGGCTTCTATAGCCTTCTCCTTCTCCTCTTTAACTCATTGAAGCCGAGCCTCTGTTGCATCTTCTAATATTCTCAATTGGGTGGGCTCATCCCCCAATTCTGCAATCTCCGATGAGGAAGGCGCAGTAGGTACTGTGCGAATAACTTGACTAGCTCGCTGTATCTCCTTCAGGTCCTTCTTGAACTTTACATACAACTCTTTCTGCTTTGCTCCATATCTCTACAAGAGATCTTCAGATGCATCCTCCATGAACCTTGTGACCTGTGTGGGGTGATTCTGTCTTACAAGCTTGCCAGCTATAAGTTGGCAATTGAGGCGCACTACGCCATCCTGGATAGAGGCTACCTTGTAGCCTCTCTTTCCCTTCTCAACTTCGTCATATGCCTCCTTAATGCACTGAGCCAATGAGCGATCTGAGGTCTTCCCTAGGTAGAACTACTGAGGGTCGGGTCCCTGCATGCTTAATCCTGTAATCTGGTGGATCAACGTCGAATCCACAATACTCCTCTTGTCGAGCCACAGGTATCCACCATGATAGCATGACAAGAGGAGTTTAACGCAAGCGTTAACCTCCTGATGTCGGCCAAAATGAGGAATCTTCATGACATTTAGTATTGTGGACTGCGCCATCTCCTTAATCCAAGGCTGAGAGACTATGTGAGGCTTCTTCCCAGTCTTCTTCATCAAATATCTATGGGGTGCGAGCATGGCATGGTTCTTTCTGTCTCCAAGGTTAAAGTCATTATTCTTCAGTGTTG
The DNA here is from genome assembly GCA_032191745.1 of Picea mariana. Taxonomy (NCBI): domain Eukaryota; kingdom Viridiplantae; phylum Streptophyta; class Pinopsida; order Pinales; family Pinaceae; genus Picea; species Picea mariana. The sequence goes on along the minus strand of JASDQU010242602.1, from coordinate 102,319 downwards.
GGATCTGTCCTAACTAAGTTCCCACTACGTGTATTCCCTTCAGAATGTACGCAGTGATCAATGTGTATTCGAATTTCCATGGAATGATGTTGCGGTTAACCACGCTAGCCAAGGGCGGTATATTATCCGGTAAGATCGACGGGATCTGCTTCGTATTAGCCAGATTGTCACACTGCTTACTTCGCTTCTCGTTCGCGGGGTTGGCACGTTTCAAAAGGTGTCCAGTTGAAGGGGAACCTTGCAGTACCCTAGTTGACGATGCCTGTACTCCTTCAGACATAGCTTTATCAACCATAAATTTCTTCAGAACCTCTTCGACGGATTTCTCTAGCTCAATGCGCTCGACCAACAATATCACTGTTAACAAATAGGTCGGGGTAGGTGAAAAGATAGTGGGGTAGGCAAACGGACATCGATGTCTGATAGCATAGTTCAAAACACACAATCACTTCTCTATTATCTCAAATAATTATTGCTGGCAAAAAGTAGTCCCGACACAGCATCTGATGGGTTAAATAAGCGAGCGTCGTAACGGATTCCTCCAACGGACAAGAATGCCTCCATCAATGTGAATCCATCCGTTATGGTGTGGTCTCAACGTCCAACGGTGGTCTATCTTCCTATAAATTTGTTTCCTAGCCATTCTGGAGCGTCCTTCTAACGGTCGAGGTGCCTCCAAAGGTCATATAGATTCACTAGGGAGAAGTCCCATTCTGTGCTGTTCTGCTGTTCCGGCGAGGTTCAAAGCCTACAAACCTACCTCCCGCGAAGTGTTCTCTGTAACTTCCTGTAGCTTTTCTAACTTGTCTTTATTTTTACTGAGCTTCCTTGCCTTCTTTCCTATGATCTAAGTCTCTCTAATTGTTTTTGGATTCCTCTTCCCATTCTTATTCTTATCTTCTCCTAGCATAGTGACTTCACAGTGTTGATGTACTCTCGAAGGGTTCGAAGTTAGTAACCTTTCCCTTACCAGTTCCCGGATGGATTTACTTTCTTCTTGCATGGATAGGTCCTTCAAACCTTCTTGCACTCTTTCAACCTCGACAACTAATTCTCTTGCCTTCTGCTACTCCAACTTAACTTCTTGTTCTTCTATCAGTCGATCTATTTTCCTAGCAATGAAATACCTTAGTTCTTGCTTTTTATTTTCTGTAGCTTCTTCCTCTGCTTTCCTTTTGATCTTATCTTTCTTAATCCAAGTCTTACCTAGCAAAAGGGGGAAGGGGGTATGGTTCTAAACAAGCTTAATGAATTCAAATTCCTCTTCTGTCGATGTTCCATGGATGATAACAGGTATATTAGTAACTCTTCCACTTAGGGTTATCATCTTTCCTTTAAACAAGTCTATCCTGGGTTCTTTTTTAAGGCTCTAGAAGGGCGAGTGGCTTCTTCCAGAAGGGCGAATGGGTTCTTCTCTAGTGGCTCTTGATTCCTATAATTATCTAGGTCGTGCTCAAAGTTTGGTCTTGGTTTGGTTTTCTATGGTGTTAATTGGTGTTTGTTGGCTAGTTATATTTCTTATTTCTCAAGTACATGAGAAATTGTTGTGCATTAGAATAATTAAAAATTATGGTGCATTGAATTCACTCATCTATTTTCTAATTAAAGTTGGGAAGAAAACTTTAAGAAAATTCTTGCTAATTATTTTACAGGGTGGAATTATTATGTATTGTGCATTAGGAATCGTATTTAGTGTGGAATCCATTATTTATAATAATTTTTTACTTGTGTAATATTCTGCAAGGTTGATGAACCTTCTTCGCAATATTATTGGACAACTTTGTGCAAGGTTGGAAAATATTATTGTGCAACATTGCGCAAATTTGATGTGCCTTCTTTGCAATCTTGCACAAAGATTGTTGTATCTCTATTGTAAACTTGCAATTGTTAAACGAGTAAAATTTTACAAAACATATTTATGCAAAATTGTGTCAGCTAGTAAATTATTAATCTCTTTGTTTGTAATTTATCATTTAGTTTCATAGTTGATACTTTGGTTGTATAAATCTTGCAAGTACCTCAAAAAATTGGTTAGTCCTGAGAACTTAAGTGGTCAAAGAAGATCAGATGGAATTGTTATCGCATAGTTTGTAGTTTGGGAAAATCCCAACCCAATCCACAAGTGTGTGACACAACTGAGAACAACTATCATTTCCACCTCAATAGATGCCCCCCTTGTTTTAGTGAAGGATGATTCCAACACAAGGGAGGATTCTTGGTAACCCTAGGGGGATTGTGATAGAAGATGGAAAGTGATCGGAGAGTGCCCCTATAGGTCAAGGTCAAATATGGGAAAGAGGACTGAGAAAGAGTCTTATGAGCTGGTAAATGGTTGTCAAGGTTGTGTACCTGCAAAAAAATGTTTGACCTGCCTGGAACAAGACACTATATGATGAATAAAGCCTCAAAACTAATGGGGAATCAACAAGAAACCTCGTTGTCCCTAAATTACAGCAGTATGGAAATACATGTGAGTAGTAAATAAGTCATGACAACTTCAAAATTAACCATCAAAATCAAGTGTATGATGTAAATAAATCTAGCAATTAGCAAACAAATTTCCAATAGTTAAAACAAGACTTTGATAGAAAAATAGGGCTTTTATTGATTGTTATGAGCAATATTTTCTAGCAGCCTTATGGATTTAGCAAACTTTCACTACAACAGAAATTTCTAGCCACTAAAATCAACAAGTAAACCACCCAAACAATAGCTTATAATCAATAGAAAAATTACCAAGGGTTACAAGTGAATTTCAGTGGTAGAAAAGTGGGTAAAGAGTGATAAAAGAGAGAGTGTTGCAGCCCTATTGGCTGTAGATAAATTTCTATTAAAACATCTAGATCACTTGGAAAAACATGATGCCCTTTGGGCACAAGATAACTTTAAACATGTAGAATTAATTTCCAAACTTGAACAATTCAATCTCCTTGAAATCACATTTACCAATGCACAATATTCAATCTCCAATGCAAAGGGACTAGTGCGTTATCTATTGTGTTACAAAGTCTTTTTTTTATGAGCTAGGGTTTATTACTCCTCTAAGGGTGTAAGCCATTTTACTCCCTAGAGTAAACAAACCTTAGCAAGGTAATTCTACAAGGGTGTAAGCCCTTTTACTCCTTGTAGCAACCTTTGAAAATATCCTTTTCAATGACAACAAAGGTAGATCTTGATGGAGGGTGTATGCCCTTATACTCCTCCAAGGGTTTCACAAAATAACCTTGAAATCAAGAAGAAAAACATATAATTGTAGAAATTTCTTACCTAATCCAATATATAGCATGAAAAACCCTTACTTATCAAGATAATTCCACCATAATTTCCAAGAAACATGCATCAAGAGAAGTCGCTAGCCTCCTTCAACCAATAGACAAGTGAAGCATCCAAAAGCACAAGAGACAAGATGGAGAAAATTTCCCAAGGAGGGTGAAAAGTGTAGCCAAGAATGTATGTGATTCTCAAGTGAGTTGTTGTAAAATGAAAGTGAGATGACCTCTATTTATATGAGGTCATCTAAAGCCAATTTTACACATACGTTTGTCAACAACAAATTAAGAGGATGACTCCCTTTATTTACCTTTACAACTTAAAAAATATAAAAATACATAAAGTAAATCCCTTAGAAGGGCGATGCTAGGCCTCAAAAGTGGGACGTTGAGCCTTCAGATGCAAGTCGTTGGGCCTCCAAAGGACATGTGTCCATCTCTCATTCTATGGAGTGTCATGTCATGCATCTAACTTCTTCAAACCACATCATCTCTCTTCCAGAACCATGAATCCCATCAAAACCCTACCCTCCACATGACGTCAAGGCTTGGAAGGTGAGGTCATGGGTCTCCAAAGGCCAAGGTCCAAGTGCAAGGGGCTATGATGTCATCACCTAGTGTTTTCCAAGTGCCTCCAAAAGCAACGTCTTTCATCTTAAGTGTGCAATGGCTCCAGGTTCATTTTCCCATCTTGTGGGGTATGGCCTCCATCCTTGGGGTTTTCAACCCCCCATGAAGGTCAAAATGACACAATAATTCATGGAATAGCTTACACCTAGCAAGGCCCTGCAAAGACAAAAACGTATGCTCTCCAAGGGTCCAGAAGTCAAATGTGTTTTTCCAAGTAAGCCACATTTAATAAAAGAACCACCCAAACATGTGCATTAAATCCCCCCTTTTCAAACTAAAAAAATGCTCAAAGACCTTATACAACTTTCCAAATTTAGGTATGGGAGGGTTTTCATGGTGCCCTATTGGGAAGATCAATCCCCAAGTCAAGGAGTGTTTCCCAAGAAGACCCTATTTAAGTCATGTAATGAGTATGAGGTGGATGGGGGTATGAGTTTTGGGTATGGGGTTCTTGACATGTCAAGGGCTCATATCGTCTCATTTATGGGTGCCTTTTTAGAGTGTGTGTTGCATCCTTGTTTGCAATGCAACCTTTTTCCAAGCCCTTTTATTTACCATTAATTGATTATGGTCCAAACATTGAGTTCTATGTGCAATAGAAAGCAAGGATCACTGCAATGCCACTTGGAGCTAAGAACACATTAAGTGTCATGTGCAAGGAAATTAAAAGATATCGCAAATGCATTTCATCAACAAGTGGGACATTTATTAATTATGTGTTTTATTTTTAAAAGGTCCTTGAATTTTATGGAGAAGCATTTCATTGCTCTCAAGACCTTAGGGCAAGCATATAGAGAATAATTTATGGATTTTATCTTTTTCCATCTACAAAAGCTATGCACATTTATCCCCTTCTTCCCATGAAATGAGGTACAATCCCTTCTTGGGGTCAATAAGCCTAGAAACCCAAAATATGAGGAAACGAAAGGGAAGAAGAGTGTAAAATGATAAGTATGTTCAGGAATGGTATAACGAACCTTCAAGGAGATCCCCTAGTAGCAACCCTTTTTCCGAGGGTGACCCACTTACTAGGAAAACATGTCAACCACCAAGGTGAAATGAGGAAAAGGTATAATTTCCAAGAAAGTGTTTTCATAATCAAGAAAGGACTCTTTGCAACATGTTCAAATGATTCAATTATTAAATGTTCGACAACACAGGTATTCCAACAGAGGACAAACACCTTCAATAACCACTCACATAACCAGATCAAAGATCAATACATCGATGTTTTTACGTGGTAAAACCCCTAAGGGGAAACATCCACGGCCCCAGCCAACGTAGCCACTTGGAGCAGTTTATTAATGCAAAGAAAAAGATTACAGAGAGATTTTACAAGAGAGTTTCTCACAATCGATCATTGACAAATGACCCTCCATGCTCTTTAAATAG
>JASDQU010242602.1:28744-50121 GCA_032191745.1 Picea mariana | reverse complement strand
CACTATATTCAACCAGTCACTATCACTGTACCATCAACCTATAACCTACACTATCAACATGTGCTATACCATATCATCCATCAATTGTGTACCAACATATACGCATCAATCATGAACAATAATATATACCAACTACAACATCAATGATAAGTATCTAATCATGTACCATATGTCAAACATGAATACAACCTGTACCATATACCATATCACCAATGAAGTATAGACCTATACCATATCATCAATGAAGAACCAATGCATGTACCTCATGCATATGCCACCATACATCAAGTATCTACCTCAACCATGAAAAATCATATCAAGGATATGAACCATAAAAATCATGCCATATGCTGAACCAGATATACCATAATACCTTAGTCAGCCATGTACCCAAGATGTATCTCAATCACGTGTCAAACCCTCATCAATACACTAAGTATGCCTCAAGCTTTCACTACATCATAATCAAGCATAACCTTCACAACAAGTACACAAACATACTAGTACCTTTGTAGCTGACCTGAAACATTATAATGTTGAACTGTAAGTTATCTTATGTCTTCAGGGACTTGGTACCAACATTTCCCCCAAACTTTTCTTGTCCTCGCAAGACTAAGACATCCTATCCCGCGGGGCCTCACGTGATAGGTATACTACAACCCATGGGGATGCCTCACATGACACTAGTAGTTTGGCCTGAGGGGATTAAAAAAACTAGGGTTTCCTCATAGACTCCCATTCACCATTGCAATGCCAAAAATCCCATACTCCTTAGTCTTCGCTACCTCAGATTTTATTGTCGTAAACTTAGACAAAATATCACAAGTTCACTAGAAGATATTCAATAGAATATGTGAGTGAATGTGTTTAAGAGTAACTTCTTGAGGTGTATATATACTTTTTCTAAGTAATCTCTTTCCTTAACTTTAGGGATTCTTGAAATTTATTGTTACAACCACTTTACCCTTTCATTAATGACTTGCAACCAACTAGGGGCTTTTTGACCATTCTTTGGGGATTCTAACTTCACAAGGCGATAACTCCTCAACCGTGAGGAATTATGTGACGTACCACCTATCACCAGAAATGACATGATGAGGAATATCCATTCATGAGCGAGTTACCTTCATTTACTTCATCCCTCATGACCTAATTCCATGATCAAATATGAGATCCTTAACCATAATTATGGGTTTCTTGTAGACTTATTCAAAGTGTCTTCCCTTGAGAGCCATGCTTAGAGCTATGCCATAAGGGGACCACTTTGGATACTTCTCCAAATACACCCATCACATCATTTGACATCAATCCTCTACTGATTGACATCAATGAAAATCAACTGTCCAAAAATCTCCCCCTTTGATATTGATGGAAGCACTAATGGCATGGGAACACTCATGGTCCTACTCATGCTCCCCCTATGATAATTTCTCCCGCTGTGACCATGGATCTCCATATATCTATGCATATTTTCTTTCTCTCCATTTCCATGCATCTGTTCTTTCTGTCCCCCTTTGGAATCAATGGCAAAGGGTAATCCTCCTTGGGGCTGCTCCCCCTATCTACAAGCCTCTGCTTTCTCTTCATGGTGCTTCCTTGTGTAAAACTTTGATGTATATGAAAAGCATTCAAAATATTCTTGATCTGTATTATTCAAGTCTTTTTCTGTTCTCTCCCTATCTTACTATTCCTGAAGCCGTGTGAATCACTATGGGGTAGGAACTATTCCAAGTTTCTGATGAAGATACTCAAAGCTCTTCCTCGAAAGAGGTTTGGTGAAGATATCTACAATATGTTCTTTTGTCCCAATTTTCTATAGCTTGATGTTCTTCTCTATAGCCTATTCCCATAGGCTACAAAGAAGAACATCAAGCTATAGCCGTTATTGTTCTTCGGTCTTGGAACCAGTTCCCATGTGTCATTCTTCTCTATCTGATCCAATTATTTATCCATAGCCTTGATTCAGTGTTCATCTTTTCGAGCCTCTTCAACACTACTTGGTTCAACTATAGATAACAATATTAGGTGTTGTTCTTCTAGTGAAAGTATTATTCTTTTGGTTTCAACTCCTGCATATTTATTCCCAATAATTTTTTTTGGTGGATGATTTTTCTGTACTTGTCAGCTAGGTGTCTTAGGAGGACTTTGCTTCTCATATTCTTCTTATTCTGCTTCTAGCCACTCTTCTTCACCATCTTCTTCTTCTACTTCTTCTTCCTTTAGATCTTCCTCGTCATGGTGCACTTCTGAATCTTTGCTTCCTTATTTTCCCTTCTGTACATCAGTCTTGTCAATTGTTACATTGATGTTTTCCACGATTCTATTGAGTCTTGGATTTTTTATCACCATTTAAATTTTTGGTATGAAATTGAGATTTCAGGGTTAGTGAGGTGCTAAACTGATTTAGAAGTCAGATAAATTTGGGGAAGTGCCAGAAATGGAAAAAGAGATTAAATTTGGCAGAGGTGTTAGGAAAATCAGGCTCGAAAGGGCATAAATCACCATCCGCTGAGATCAACAGTTGGGAGAGATTTTAGAGTTGGAAACAATGCGGAGGTTAAAATGCCTAAGAAGGCCCAAAATTTAAACCACGGTTTCCCTGCAAAGGTATGTGGCATCCTTAGACGCATTTCAGGGGGAAAAGCGGGTAAACTCAAAACCCCCATCACACCCCCAAAATCACATGTTAAATGTCATTAAATGGGTCAAATCCAAGGGTCACATGTGGAAATGAAACTTGAAGGTCGGTCTAATCATCTCGAGACACCTGTTTAGGTACCATTCGTTCGCGCAGTGCCAAGTAAGCGCCACCAAATAACCGATTCAATACTCCTCTTTGGAAACTGAGGGCTGAACGTGAGAGGCCGTTATCCTCATATGGATCTTTGTCAGTAGCTAATGATTATATTTTATGATGACTGTTACTCAAACACATGTGAAATTACTCTATTTTGGGAAATTAACCGCTTATTCCAAAGCGAGATACCTGCAAATTGAATCACTTGTCCAATTCGTGTGCAGTTCAGGGAAATAGGCTCATGTATCCTGGAAAACCAGAGGGAGCCGAGGAGAAATATCCAGCGGTTTTCAGCAAACCAGGAAATTTGAATAGTATGAAATAAATATCAAGTAAAAAGAGAGAAAGGCATGCTGCACAACTCCTAACAACAAAACCTCATGCAAAACCTGTTGATGAGCCTGAATCAGGCGAAGAGATCAGGTTGAATCCTATTATGAAGGATTTGATCATTAATGTATATGTAGATGGATACTTCACACAAGATGGTGAGAGTAGAAGGAAAAAACAACGAAAGGAGGAGGCTAAAGATGGAACAATCAAAAGTGTTGAAGAATATTAGCCTAACTGGCTTGACATGTTAAAGGAAGAAATTGAAAAGTTAAAATAAAACTACATGACAAGTTAAATTGAGTATATTTTAGGGAATTTTGTGATATTGTAGACAGGTGGCATTCAGGGTAAATATCTCAAATTATTCCAGTTTTCACTTGTAATGGTCCCTAGAAAGTAGGAGTTCAGTTTTGATAAGTTACTCCCTCTATAATCGATATCTATTTTTGGAATCTTGGAAAGGATGATTTGTTTTGGGGTCTCATATGTAATTTATCTATATATACTATTAAAAAGATAAATGAAGGGTTCGACTGGATGGAAAGGGGCCTGCCCTTGTAGCAGGAAAATTTTGTGATTTCTTGTGAATTTTAATACAAGYAGAGAAGGTTTTCTTGGATAGCCGAGATTCATCATGGTGTTAATGTTCATTATGTTTTCCTATATTTCATATTCATGAATGTGTTTTGTTGCTAGTAATAATATTTAAGTAAAAGAAGGAATTCATTTTGCTAGTTCTCCTTCTTACACCGATTATGCTTGTCATGTGCTTATTGGTTTCTGGTTCAGATTTCACCTTTGATTGGTGCTCTGTTTTCGGTGGCCAACCTTTAAGTTCTTTATTCTAAAGCTATATCAATATACTCATCCCTTGTCATATGCCCCTTAGTCTCTCCTCTTCGTCCAACTACCATCTCATATTGCTTATGTGGCTGAACACAGTGCCTATTTTTCCTCTATTCCCTTAGGAATACATAGCTTGTAAATCTTCATACGATTTCAAAATTGGACCCCATTGACCAATGGCCCCGTTATCTTGTTAGTCCTACCAAACCCTTTAAAAACTTGTCCTATTGCAAAATTTGACCTCTGTGTGTCCATTGCCAAATCTTTTTGAGTGTTTTCAGTATTTACACATTTGAGAGAGCCCTCTTGGGTTGGAAGGGTTAGAATCCAACCTAAAGTTGGTTGAAACAATTACCTATGTCATTTGTTTATCAGCCAAACAAATTTACAGAGTGCTAACATGATTGAAACATTTATACGTGTTGGGTGCTTCTTTCCTGTGCAGGGGTTATAATACCCAAGGTTCAATTTCACCATGACCAACAATACACTCAAGAAACTGGCCCTTTCGACATCACCCTCTTGCATAGATGAAGTATCATCTGACGTATCTATTGGGACTGAAAGAATAGAGTTTCTGCAATAGTAAGGGAAAGGGAGGATGATGCATGAATCATTCTTCCTGATCTTAACTTATATATGTTCTCGATTATTAACTAAACTATCACAACCATACATGAAAATTACAACATAACCAACCCATAGACTAAATCCATTCTGTGAAGTATATCATCATTCATGAACGCATAAAGAGAAGTAAGAACCCAAGACTCAATATGCTCTCTAAACTCCTTATTTATTCATCTTCTTTCCTACTAATTGTATATTACATTCATGATCTTTCCATAACTTCAATTCTTGTTTTTCTGCACACTCTCACACTCACATACATCTCTCTCTCTCTCTCTCTCTCTCCCAATCCCATTACATATTTATACCCAAAAATCTGGGGTTTCAATTTCTATTCTTACCTATCCCAAAATAACCCATTACAATGCATGACATAGCCATCTTCAATTAACTGGCTATTTTCCTTCTTCTACTTCTTGTTCTTTATACAACTATTATGTTGTCCTTCTATTTATGGAAAATTGCACTATCATCGTTTGTGATTCCTTTTCTTGCTCTCTTGCTTTATCATTTTGTCTTTGTGTTGTCTCCATCCTTTGCATCCTTCCACACCCTTTCCATATTCTGTGTGAATCCTTCCTTCTACGTGATTCCTTCCTTCTGCATGCTTCCTTCCTTCTGTGCAATTCCTTCCTTCTGCACTCTTTCTTTATACTTAGGCTTTTATATTCAAAAGATGCCTGTCCAACAAGCCCCCAACACTCACCTATGGCTCGTACTAAGCTTCTCATTCTTGTTTCTTGTTATTCCATGCGAAAATGAACTCTTGCATGATGGCCTTAGCTATTTCTACCTCTATGACAATGGTGGCCTCTTTGGCAGTGATTTCCTCAGTGGCTTGCTTGGTAAAATCATGCAGTTTATTCTCTGTATTAGCCACACCTTGCTTGACCTTCTCCTATATAGTGGCCAAGTCTCCAATAATGTTGACTGCTTCCTCCTGCCTAGGTCCAAGTATTTGTTAAAGGACCTTCTGTTAGTCCCTCAGTCACTCTACTTCAACATATGCTTGTCGCTGCACCAAAATGGCCACCATTCACTCGATAGGTGGAAATTTTGTCGCCTTTTCTATCACCTCATTGGCCTATTCTTGTACTATTTATAGTTTTTCCTCTACGACCTGCATTTTTGAGTGCCCCATGAGTTCTATCTAGACTTTGGCACTTTCCTCGCAAATGCATGCGCACTCATATTCAAATTTCTTAATCCTGGCAACTGCTATTTTTTTCGTCCAGAGTCTACCCTCGCGCACCTCATGTGGAATGCTTGGTGTGGTATGATGTTGGAGATACTAGACCTACTCTTAGAATCTCTTCATAACATCCCCAATCTTCAACAAATATTCCTTCATGGTGGCCTTGATGACTAGGGGGACTTCGAGTACTTGATTTTATAACTGTTGGACAACGACTTGGGTCTTCTGTACCATAACGTCCATGTCATCCTTCTCCTTTTGGGATTTCTTTTCTCTTTCTTCTGTGCTCTCTTGGGTCTTCATAATTTCTTCCATTCTTTCTTCAAGCTCCTTATTTTTCCATAGGGCCGTATCATACTGTGTTCGTATGTGGTCACTTTCGTCCCTCAATTTGACTAAGTCTTAGTGTGTAGTGCTACCTCGATTCCTTATCTCCTAGACCAACTGTGCTTGGAGTTCCTCTACCCCATGGATGGGTAAGCTAAAGACATTGATATTAAATTGGCCTAAGTCCACAATCTATTCCTGCAATGCCCTCACTGGTAACTCCAACTTGATTGCCTCAATATGTATAGTGCGATGCTCCCCCAAGGGTTGGATTCGAGCTTCCTACGCACAAATGTCTGCTGTCCTTTGTGTTGTGGATGGGATGTTCCCTATCTTGGGGTGTTTCACAACGCATGTTATTCGGGATCCTGCCATCCGAACATCGTAATATGATACTCAACTTGAAACACACATGCACTGGTAGTATGCAGGATCCTGCCATCCAAACATCGTAATAAGAATAAGTAGCCATGCGTAATGAAATTCCACACCTTTTTCTTGGGATTTTGTGTAGTTCTACAAGAATTGATTCATGAGGAAGGTTGCTCAGTCCATCTACATGACTTCCTTGCATCTCTCTACCGCATAGATAACTGTTGCTGGTACCTCATCCTTGCAACATTTACACAATAATTTGCAGGCCAAAACCTACATCATGAACCTAACCTCATGGTCACTGATACTCTTTACATACCAACTGCATTTTCCTTTGAATGTATCATACTTGTCTTTGATGGTCTCAGGGAGGGCTTTCTCTCCCATTTTCAGAAAGAGTAAGGTTGGGTCTTCTCCTACCTTACTCAACCCTGTAATGCACACAATTAGTGTTGTATCAATTGAAACTGGGGGATCTATCCAAAGTTTCCCGCCATGGATGCAACTAAGCAATATCTTGACACATGCATTGATTTCGTTACTCTGTCTGAAATGTGGAATTTCAAACAACTTAAGGATCCCGACTTTCTCCAGAATTGACGCCCATTCTTGTGCTTCCACCCAAGTTTTTCCTATAGTGGGGTCTGTCTTTGTGCATAAATATTGATCCCTGGCTAACTCAGGGAAATTCTACGTGTCCGTGGTTATGATCCATAAATTCCAACTTGACCACCTTACCGAGCATGTCCTCGTCTTGCCTAACACCCTTTGAGACTGGTGCTTTGGGTAATGGATATTTTGCATTCATTAGTACTATAATTGAGGGAGTGTCATCCATCCTTGGAGGAAAATAATATCTATAAAAAATTTCGGTAGGTTCCAAGGCTGAAGGGCCGATCACTTCTTCTACCTCAACATCCACCAGTTGTTTGGAATGTTTTCTTGCTACACTGGAGGGTGCTTCTACTCGCATTGGCACCAATTATGATATATGATGAACTTGTGGATGAAATCTCTATATCTGTGCGGGTCACTGTAACTTGACTTGGGGAACTTCTGATCTGTTTGTTTGGGCTTGCATGAAAAAAATAACTTAGAATTTCCTTCCCACTCAATATTTGGTGTGTTCGTGCCAAGTAGACCTGTCTTATATTACCTTAACTGCTTTGTCTAATATGGCATTGAAGTGGGTAACTGGTTAACTAAACGCTCTTTAAGTGCCAAATATGCCTTATGGTCCTCCTTACGTACTGTTGATCAATCCAGGATTTTCGGTGACTTTTCAGATTTAATTCTTCTACGGTACTTTAATGAACTGTCATGTCAACTCTCCAACTGTCTTTTCTATGTCTGACTGTATTTAACGATATTTTCATGCCATCCTGTGTAGTAATGCATTGCTCATCACAGTTGGCATGTCCATATCTTCTTGTTGAACTTGAGGCCTTGTTATCTTATTGAAATGAGCCACTCAGCTGCGCAGGTTTGACTACCTTGGGATTTCACATACTTGTTTTCCTATCACTAACTTTTTATTGTTTTTCCTTTTTCTACTTTTTATTTGGCTTTTCTTGTGTTACTTGCTACTATGGTTCACCTATTATAATACAGGGTTTTCTATGTTGCACAGGTCACTACGCAGATGGTCGATTATCTCTATAGAGCTTTTGCCAACTTATGTTCACCATTCCATCCAAGATCTATCCATCCAAGGTTCCCAACCACACAAAACCTATCTCTATTATTTGCTGGATCACATACGACCCTAACCAGTGCATGCAAAACTTCCATGGGTGATGTAGGTACTTGCTGTCGTAGAGTAGTACTAGGTCGTTGACTTGGAATTTCTTGTTTCTAATATGTCGATCATGCCATGCCTTCTCTCTGGTTTTCTGCACCTGTTGATGGAATCCAGACATAAACTTGTCCTCCTCAAGCTGGACTAATTGCGCCAATCTCTCCTCTATTTCACCTATGTCCTAGATCTCAGTGATGGTTGTAATGCGCAGACTAGGTGTAATGACCCCTCCGTTACGACAATAATGTAAGTGAGTACAATAGTGAATTGTTTTTGTTTTGAAACAACATTTAGAATAAGTAGTATACGACAATGACATACAACAATAATTCACAATCTCTTCTCAACTACATCACTACACCAATTTTCAAATACAACATCACGGTTACCTACAAATCAAATCACATCACATAAAATGGCAATATGTCTACCCGCCAACCTACCCTGCAAGGTTAGTACCTCCAAGACACATAATCAACGCTCAAGTCCATGGTTCATCTGATCGATTTTGACCATTTAAGATCTCAAGACTAGTGACTGTTCTGAGGAACATGGAGGTATCTATTCCCACAATTGTCTCTCACCTAGACTAAGGCTAAAATGATGGTGAGATTCTTAAACATAATGTAATTAAAATTCATTCAATGACTCTTATACTAAAACCAATTTGTCCAATATGCAATCAATTCACATAATAATAACTATTCAATCATCTAATTCCATTCATTACAATTCATCGCTAAAATCATAACGCGCCAATGTAATCATTCACTATGTAAACTTAACATAAGACATTCCATTGTGGGTAATGATAACATTTATAATTGAACCAATACATGCCAACCATTTCTTTTCTACAAGTAAAACTTAAGGATTATCACACAAACCTTATTAACGAAGAATAATCAAAAGTATAAATTAATACATGGACAATTTAAATTCCTCAATAATCAATTCATAAATAGATCACTTCCTCATTTTATATTCCAATCCTTCTTAATTTAATTATTCTTTTATAATCTCTTAAAACAAAGTTGAGTGTAGGCATCCGATAAGCACATAAGAAAAGTCAACTTTAAGAACTAAATCATCATAATAATTCATCTCTATATTTTCAAGGTTTAAATTTATAATTAAATAAATTTTCAATGAAAACCATATAAGCTGTACTATTTATTTTAAACTATTCTTGATTAGGTATTTAAAAAATAATTCTCTTAAATTTTTCCAAGTGCCTTACTATGACAATATAGATTCGTTCTTTTCTTAAAATCAATATACTATATTGATTAAATTTTAAACTAACTCAAAGTCTAAGATTGATACCAGATCATTTAGAAGAGGGTGACTTAACTTAAGATGTTTTATCAGTGATCAACGAATCTCTAAATTCATAATTGCAAACAATTTACACAAGGACCCTCCGTAAATCTAATTTAGATTTGCAATTAGTTTTACCAGAACATAATTTTCCAACGATTGCATAAGATTGTTTTAGAATCTGATAGAATTCGCAACGACTCACAATTCTGATCAGAAAGTTCTTTCAGATTCATCGCATAGGTTTTTGATTTTCGACATTTCAGACCAAACTAGTGTGGTCCATCATCAGGACAAAACGCTTTCCTGATGATGGAACGCACTAATTTGGTCCGAAACGTCGAAAATAAAAAACCTATGCGATGAATCCAAAAGAACTTTCTGATCAAAACAATGGTCGCAAAAGTCTTAGAACAGAAAGACTCACAATTCCTAAAATTTAGATGGAAATTCAATTTTACATTGCCCATAAAAGTTTAAATTATCAGAAAGCAAAAAATATACATCTACTCTATGCATTTCAAAATTCTCACATTGCAATAATTTATTGTACATACAAAAATCGAACTGAAATTTAACTTAACCATGTTAAACAAGCTTCACTTTCAATTTGTAATAGATTTCAATAACCAGGTTACAATGTCCAACTATTTTTAAAATTTTTCGAAGGTTATCAACTTGGCGGTGACCATCCAAGTTTTAGTATCTAGAGATATAACCATAAACTGTAATAAAGGAACTTATAAATTCTCTGATCGACATTGAATCGTGACTTTAAATATCATACAAATGAAGGTTCAGACTCATAATAGAATTTACAACCATTCAAAGTTCACAATTGGAATTTCAATGAAATTCCAATGATAAAACAACCACTAAGAATCACGTTTAACATTTAGTTTGCAATGAACCATACAATTGGGCTTCAAGAAATTCTAATTAAAATTTGAAACTACTTTAACCTTTCCAATATAATTTTTTCTCATGCTACAACATAATTCAAAAATAAAATACCGGAACCAATGAAGGCAAAGAGTTGTTGATGTCCTTCAAAGACTTGTGCTCTTTCTGAAATCCCGCTTGCTAATCATCGAAACTTCACCAGTATGTCCCAACCAATGCTAGGGGTACTCTTCTTCCCCCTCAGCCCCTCAAGCCACAAAGGGGCCACACACAAGAAACCAACAACAATAGCTCCAACGTTTTCCTTGCAAGGAAGAGCTTCCACTCTTTCTACAAGCTTGGTATCCCAACTCTTACAAGTAAAACACAACCCACAAAATTTTAGCAAAGTAACATTACCAAGAACCAGTGAGCTCCCTTTCCCTTCTACACCAATTGTTTTATAGAATTTTACCTCTTGACACATGTCCTCATGCACAAATAATTAACTTTTTAATTTAATTTAATTAGGATTATTCACCCACACACTTGTCACACTCTCCCCAAGTTGCACAAGTAATTACCATTTTTATTCTATTTAAAAATCCAAATTCGCTCACATTCCCCAATGTGTTCCTATTTTCACTCTTAGTTGTCCCTTCGTTCCCCAAATTCTCATTTAATGAGTGTCTCCTAATTAGATATTAGTTAGAGTTGGATGATGAGTCTTCTTATAGTTAGACTAGTGGTAGCTTGACTCTAGATACCATTCTATGTGTACACCTATTCTCTCATATTATTATTTTTTTTAAAAATCCAATTTATTAATTTCATGCACACATGTGAAATTTATCCATTTATTTAAATTTTTATTTATCTTCTTTCTAGAGTTTGATTTTATTTTACACCCTTTTTAATGTATTTAATATTTTAACTAGTCCCTTAATTAAACTTAGACTTGGACTTAGTCTAGACTTAGGTCCCTTAATTAAACTTAGACTTGGACTTAGTCTAGATTAGGCTTAGACTTTTGTTAGGCTTTATAATTAATAATTTACTGTTTAATTAATTATTTTATTGTAACAAGGTCCAATCATTTCAATGTTTTCTAGGCCACCTAGATCTATTGACTCAAATTTTTAATTACGCGACGTGCCCTTCAAGATGTACCTCCGTGCTCCAAGGGTGCCACTCGCCTTAAAATTGTTTTGGAAGTTTGTTCAAACCTTCGAGTCAACACTCCACTCGATCGACCCAGTGAGAGAATAATGGCTTCTAAAGAATAATGACTCTGCCTTATTGCGTGCCCCTTAGAAATATTTGTGAACGATTGTCTCAGTCCACCCTCACGACATCGTGGACCACTCAGACTAGGTAATCGTTAACCTATAGTTCCGACCATGGTGGGAGTGCTAGTAGGCTATGACATGGACATTTCCACACCTCTCCATCAATGTCTAGTTTATGTGCATGGCCCCTTTACTCCTTATGTGAGTTGGATTAGCAAGCATCGTCAAGCCTGCATCCACTGACAAAAACAATGTCAATAATATATATACATAAATCATACTGAAATCAATCATCTGTCATATGTGTGTAAAATAAAATACTTAAACAAATACAATCCACCCCCTGACTCAATCCAGAGTCCAAAGAAGTTCATTGATGCCATCAACATCCATAACCTGTCATGTGTCCTGCACACTCACAAAAACTCATCAATAGCATCTGCTAATAAATATACATCAAAATAAAAATAAGTCACACCAAATCATCATCATCATCATATATAACCCATAATCGAAACAAAATCACAATGTACCATAACCGGATTACTTGCACGCAAGTGTCCTCAAAGAATATGTCAATAAAATTGTGCTCAGTAGAACAAGATGTTACACTAGGTACAATGAACTCCATTGGCATTACTGCTTCCTGTCCATAGACCAACTAGAACGATGTCTACCTTTTCAACTTCTTACTTGTAGTTATGTATGCCCATAGTATCGTAGAGATGCGTAAGTCCCAATCATCTCTTCCAACGTTGCTGATCTTTGTCAACTCATTCTCCAAAAATTTATTGAAAACTTCTACTGTGCCATTAGCTTGAGGGTGATATGGTGTACTTTTCGGATGATGAATATGAAATTCCTCAATTAATGAAAAAATTATTCAGTTAATAAACTGCGTACCTTGATCACTAAGTAATATGCACAAACATACAAACCTGATGACTACATTCTTAAATAAAAACCGTGCAACAATATCTACAGTGCAATCAATAACTGGTGTTGCTTCTGCCCACCTGGTTAAGTACTCGATCACAGTGATGATTTATCTTGCTTCTGATCTCCTTGCTTGTGGGTTTATGGGACCCACAAAATCAATATCCCACTTATCGAATGCTTGCAATGTAACTTGTGGATTTAATGGCATTTCATCGCGTCAAGATGGTTTACCGACTCTTTGGAATACATTGCTAGATTGACAATACTCCTTCATTTATGACACTAAATCCATGCACACAAAAATCTTCTGTGCTGTTTCTTTTCCTGCGTAATGTCCTCCAGCAATCCCGTTGTGTGCTTCCTCCAATATAGATTTTCTTTCGTGTTCCTGTACACAATGCCTCAAGATTCCATCTACCCCTAACTTATACAAGTTCCTTGCAATTAGTTGATATTTTACTGCCTTGAATACCAATTTTTTCTTCTGCACCACCGTCATGTCGGAGGGAGCCACACTTGTATGTAGAAACTCCACAATGTCCGTGAAATAATCATCCACCATCTTGACTGCGAATAAATGTGCATCCAGGAAATTATCATCTAAATTACCTGCATCCTCTCTTGTCAAGATCTGCCAGAGATCTGGTCCTGCATTCAGTTTCCTGAGTTTTATGATGACCTCAAAATCATATTCCTGAAATAGTAACAACCATCTGCATATTCTTCCTCCTAAGACATGATTATTGACTAAGTATTTTAATGCAGAATGGGTGTACATTTTGAAGTGACACCCAAGTAGGTAATTTCTGAACTTCTTGATCACATAGACCATGGTCAAGCCTTCATGTTTTGTAGTTGTATAATTTTTTCCAGATATAGACAATTTCCTACTCGCGAACACAATCAAATGATCGATTGCGTCGTCTCCTGGTTGTGAGAGAACTGCGCCCAATGCAATGGATGATGCATCGACATGGACATGGAAATCTTTGTCCCAATCTGGGAATATTAAAATGGGTGTAGTAAACAGTCTTTGTTTCAGTGTGTCCAACCCCTTCTGGCAATCCTCATTCCATTGGAACTTGACTTCTTTCTTCAACAACTTTTCCATGGGTGTTGTAATCTGTGCATAGCCTTTAATAAACATCTTGTAATAACCTGTATGGCCCAAATTTTCTCTTAGCTTTCTGACTGAGGTCAGTGATGCTAATTCCAGAATAACGACGATCTTGGCTGGGTCAACCAATAGGCATTTCTTGTATACTATGCGTCCTAGTAAAATTCCGAATGGTACAAGAAATATGCATTTCTTTAAGTTCAACGAAATATGACACTATCGACATCGATATAACATGAGTTGAAGAACTCCGATATGATCCTATAGTAGACTCAATGCCATCCAATCGTCTAAGTATACTTCCAAAAAATTATGGATGAACTCTTTGAATGCAACCACAACCACTCTAGAAATCATTGCATGGGAATTCTTCAATCCAAATGGCATCACCGTGTATTGATAACTGCCACATTATGTCGTAAATGTGGTTTTATGTTTGTCCTCCTGCATGATTTTTATCTGATGGTACCCAAAGAATCCATCAGTGAATAAATATGCTTCTTGACCCCCTATGTTCTCCATTACTTCATTAGTGAACGAAGTTGGGAATGGGTCATGTAAGCATGCATCATTCAACTTCCTTAAGTCGACACAGATCCTAATACCTCCAGTCTTTTTGTCTTGCACCACCATAGGGATAATCCATTCATATTCTTCGAATGGTTCAATGATTCTAGTGTCGATCATTCTATCTAGATCAGCCTTAAATTTCTACTTATACCTCGGGTTCAACTTGTATGGTCTCTGTCGTATTGTCTTAGCTCCAGGTTTTAGTGGAATCTTCATCTCCCCTAAGTCGCCTGCTATCACTTTCATCTTTGAGAGTGTAGTTGGAAATAAGTCCTGATATTCTCAAAATAAGTCTGCCACCTTCTCAATTGTCTCATCGTTCCAATAGTCTCCTATGTGTGCAAACTTAGGGTTCTGTGTTGTCCCAATGATGACTTGCTTTATCTTTATTGGTTGTGTGTATGCAACAGATACCAGCTCTGGCCCTTCTACTGCACGTGTGATTTTTTTTCTCTGGTACCTGAACATTCCTGGGATCCCCTTCATCGTATTCCTCCTCCATGACATTGTAGCATTCCAATGGATTTTGGATCGTTAATTTGTCTTTGTGCACCTTGCCCAAGGGTTCTTCTTCCAATGATTCTACCTTCGAAAATATATTTGTTTGGATGGCTTGTAGGGCTGCATGTATGGAGGGAGATTCATGTTCAAATGTGAACATGAATTTAAATATTTGGACCAATCCTTCCCATGCTGCTGTATCTCTATGCATCTCCAATTCTAAATACCAATTCCTCAGGATTGTATCCAATGTGTGTATGAATCGATGCATCCATTTTGTTTCTGATACTGAGTGCCATAAAGCCCTAAATTTTTTCACGTGATCCATTGGGTCACTTTATCCTGTGTATTTTTACACACTTACTTTTTCTTTAGGTCCAAAGCATATCTACATGAGTCTACTACACTGTGCCCAATCCTTAATACTCTTTCTGTGTGCAACCCACCATCTAGCTGGTGTTTCTTCTAAGACGACATCTAGTGCTATTAGCCTCTGCTGTTTAGGTACCTGTAATTCAAATACTTTTATAAACATATTAATATTAGTTATTCCATCGTACCTGGGTGGGTCATATAGTTTTGTGGATGCAACAATCGATTTATATGGGAACATCTTCTAGTTGATACTTCATGCATCCTCTATTGTCGATTCTCTAGACCAACTTCTGAATCTGATGCGCATGAAATAAAACTTATCCAACTAAGCACACCATCCATTATTGGATCGATATAATCCTCCATTCACACAGTCAGATTATATAAATTGTCCATGTCATTCACTCTGATTGACTTTGTATATCTCTTCCCTTATGACGGGTCGAATGGTGCAATAACCTTTAGATTCCCAACCTCAAAGATCATCTCCGTTCTTTTCAAGTTAATAATTTCTTGGTTATCAACCACCCATTCTAGTCCCATTAAAGATGGATATGGTTGAATATCATCTATGATCTCAATAAGTTCAAAATATACCATGCTGCACACCCCATCTATGTTTACAGGTAACCCCGTTAGTCACCCAATTGGGACTATCTTATGCTGATTCACGAGCCTTAACTGGATAGGGGGCCATATTAATTCCGGTTCTCCCATAATCTCCCATGTATGCATAGGTAGTAAATTCACATATGATCCCAAGTCTAGAATAAAATTATCCACATCATATTCCCCAATCTGTGCATTAAACTTGAATTCCCTGTTGGTTCTCTTCCTGCGCAATACTTGGTTTACCATCCGCTGTGTGACAGGGGTGTCCCTTCCTTTTCTGCAATGATCAATAATGTTGTATAATATACTAAGTGTAGTTCTATCTCTCATCAATTCTTCACAACTTTTTGAGAATTTTTTTAGTGTACTTACTTGCGCACTTGACTTTTCAGGTACCGCTTGGTATTCTAGATGAGGTAGCGATGATGTGGATGCTTTCTCATGTGGTTCAAGTATTTCCTTTCATGCACTCTGATATGTCTCTTTTTCATGTCATGGGTTGAATGCTGGCATAGGCCTCGTTGACTTCCTTACCCAATGCTTCGTTTAATTTTCTTGAGTTTCCATATCAGTGCCTGTGCGAGCTCCTCCACATGTAATGACTATGATTTTTGGTCCTTCACTGCGTTTTTCAACTGATATCATTTGCACGTTCTGATTTTGATGCAGATTTTGATTTGGGTTGCCTCTAGCCTGCCATTTTGCAACTAGTTGGGGACAGTCCTTTGTTGCATGATCTAGTGCTCTACAATATGTGCATGTGGTACACGGGTTTTGGAAATATCGGGCCAAGTGTTCTAGTTGATTACAGTTATAACAGATAATGGGTCCTCGTCCTCCTCGACCAAAATTCCTTCTACCTCAGCCTCTGCCAAAATTTTCTTTGTTCCTCTGATTGAAACCTTTCTGAGTGTTATACTACGCACCACTCCCATCCACACCGGTATTCTCTTCTTGGATCTTGTATATATCCAATGTACGCTCCCTTAGTAGGTCGAACACACGACAATCCTTTTCTTCATGTCCTACTGATTTGCAAAAATTGCAAAACAAGTTCTTTGGAGTACTCTGATATTTATGGAGTAATGGACACTCAATGGGATTATGTCCCCATTTCTTACAGATCTCGAATTATCGTCCTCCGGGTAGTGGATTCGGTGCTCCTACTACCAAGTATTGCATGAATGCTGGGAATTCATCCTTGTGTTGGCCCTCCGTCCTGCGCTTGGTACACCAAATGTTTTCTCCTTTTTCCCTTCCCTTGGTAATCTCAACCAACTGAATTGTTAATGTGTCTAACTGTGTTTGAACTTACTCCATTCCCCCAACGTCTCATGCTGATGATGACTCTAATTTCATCGTGATTTCTAGTGCTTCGGGCTGTGATGCAACCTTTTGTTGAATTAGTGGTCTACGAATGTGGGGTACAAATATTGCAATGAACCAATATTGGTGTTGCTGATCTGGAATATGGAAAGTTAGTCTCCTCATTACATCCTTAAAGTGCTAATTGTAATCCCATACTGAATCTATAGGCACCTGTTTGATCTCCTTCAGTTCAATAATATACTGTGATTCTGACTTCGGCTTTTTAACTCGTTTAATAATTCTTTCTTTATTTCTTCCAAGTCCTAGCCTATTAGGTACATGTAATACCCTATAACTTCATATACCATACTAGCGCACAACCCCTAAACATTGTCGCTAACTGCACAATATTCACTGCTTCGACCTGTATGTTTTTAGCAGTCCAAACTGTTTCAGATACAAACAAGTGTTATTATGGGTCCTCTGACCATAATCCCTTGAATTCAAGAAGTCTAAGACTATTATCTATCCCCACCATGTTGTTCTGTGTATTCCCTGCTCTTGGTGATGTTGGTACACTCTGATTTTGACTCTGCACACTACTCCCACTATTTCAACTGGTACTATTCTGTCCTCCTTCGATAACTATGATGGATTTTGAAAAGTCTTCAAATGTTGTTTCTTATTATGGTGAATCACATGGGGTCATGGATCCAATGCATGATCTTGTCTGAGTAGGAATTATCGACTCTTCTATTACTGGAATGGAATGACATCCCTCTTCTCCACCTCCTATATATGATATCTCTACAATTCAGACTTGTGCGCAAGGTTCTCGTACTTCTGTCTCACTCTACGACTCTTCTCTCCCATCCCCATTCTTTTTCCTTTTATACCTCCTTCCTCCATGCAACTCTTCAAATTCGTAGTCTTCCTCTAATGTACTACCTTCTTGCATCCTCAGTCCCTTCCTTCCTCTGTCATGGCTTCCTCCCTTTTCTCAGGTGATCCTTTTGTTATCCTCCAACTCCCCAATGTGCGCAAAGCCTATTTAGCTGTCAGAATTCATTATAATCAGATGATTTTCAAATAATAGCATATTTATCCACATATTCAAAGATTTCAAGAACCTCCCACGTGGGCCTTTGAAACAATTTCTTTCTGCAACACTCTATGACTGAATGCAATCTACGAAAAATTCTGTAACATAACCCCCTAGTATACTATCCAACCAAAAATCATCTGCTAGAGTAGTTGGGTTACTTGTCGAATTTAGCTGCCTTACCGATTCCCTAGTCCAATTCTTCGGTGCCGCAACACTAAACATTCTTGTTTTCTCTACTAACCTTTCTAGCCACTCTGTCATAATTTCTGGGAATTCGCCAAAGAAAATTTCATGTTGATGTGTGAACACATACTTTTGCATCCATTGCTCGCTACTCATCCGAGGGTTCCTGTTCTCTTGTCGTGCGAAGTCTCATTCTTTTCATTCCAACCAGTCTGTGATTTATTTCTTAGTCATCCTCCAAAACATTCCCACAGTCACAAATTCCCAGTCTTGACAATGCAACAATTTGTTGGGTGCTTCTTGTATGTGCAGGGGTTATAAGACCCAAGGTTCGTTTTGAACATGACCAACAAAACCCTCAAGACACCGGTCCTTTTGGAATCACCTTCTTGTGCATATGAACTCTCACTTGAGGTATATATTGGGGTTGAAAGAACCAGGCTTTTGCAGCAGTAAGGGAAAGGGAGTCTGATGTGTGAATCATTCTTCCTGATCTTAACTTATGTATGTTCTTTATTATTACCTAAACTATCAAAACCATACATGAACATTGCAACACAACCAACCCGTAGAATAAATCTATTTTGCAAAGTATATAATAATTCATGAATGCATAAAGACAAGTAAGAACACAAGACACAATTTCCTCTCTAAACTCCTTCTTTATTCATCTTCTTTCCTACTAACTGACTATTACATTCATGATTTTTCCATAACCTCAATTCTTGTTTTTCTGCACACTCTCACAATCACATACACATATCTCTCTCTCTCTCTCTCTCTCTCCCAATCCCGTTACATATTTATATCCCAAAATATAGGGTTTCAAGTTCTATTATTATCTAATCCAAAATAACCCATTACAATGCATGGCATATCCATCTTTAGTTAACTGTATATTTTCCTTCTTCTACTTCTTGTTCTTTATACAAATTTTCTACTGTCCTTCTATTTCTATAAAGTCTCACTATTGTCGTTTTCACTTCCTTTTCTTGCTCGCTTTCTTTATCCTTTTGTCTTTGCACTGTCTTCATCCTTCACATCCTTCTACTCCCTTTATATCCTTTGCACACATCCTTCCTTCTGCACAATTCCTTCCTTCTGCGCACTTCCTTCCTTCTGCGCACTTCCTTCCTTATGCGTGATTCCTTCCTTCTGTGCTCTTTATTTATACGTAGGATTTTATATTCAAAAGCTGTCTGTCTAACAATATGCCTTGATTTTGCTTGAATACCTAGCTAGTATTCCCTTATCTTCTCGGGATTCAAATTTTCCAAGCCTTCCATCTTCTCTTTTGATATAAAATTTTCTTCCAAATACTCTGAAATGCTTCACATTCGTCGATCTTCCTTTCCATAACTCATAGGAAGTATTATCACTATTACTTCTGAGCATTCCTATGTTCAGGATGTAGACTGCTATATGTATTTCTTGTGCTCAAAATATGTCACTCAACTTGGAATATTTCAACATAGTTCAGTCCATTTCCTGTATTGTTCTATTCTTCCTTTTGACAACTCCATTTTGCTGAGGTGTCCTAGTTGTCGAGAATTGTCTTTTTATTCCATGTTCACCACAAAAGTCCGTGAATTCCTTTGATGTAAATTATCCTCCATTGTCTGATCTTAAACACTTGATTTTTGATTGCATATCGGTTTCAACCATCTCTTTATATATCTTGAAGTGTTCAAATGCCTATGACTTCTTCTTGAGAAAGAAATCTGCAGTCATTCTTGTGTAGTCATCAACCAATAGCATGAAGTATTTCTCGTCATTTAGTCACTTTGTTCTTGTAGGTCCACATAGGTTATTGTGTATAATATCCAATGGTTTTGTCATGGAGTACTCTTTTGAGTTGAACTTGTTCCCGATTTTTTTTCCTTGTAGACAATGCTTGCATAGAGTAATTGTTGGCTTCGAGATCTCAGACATTTCTCTTACTGCTTCCTTTATGCTGATTTTGACAAGGTTATTGAAATTTATGTGACCCATTCTTCTATGCCAGAGCCAAGTTTCATCATCCTTTCCTAGGGAACATCTTTCTATTCCAATTTCATGTAGTACATATATGTTGCTTGGAGTTATTACAGCCGTAGCCACCAACTTGCATGATCCTACTTTCCTTATCTCACATTTCTCTAAGTCAAACCTAAGTCTGTGTCCTTGATCACACATTTGACTTACACTTAGAATATTTTTCTTCATGTATTTGACTAGTAAAACATTTTTTGCCCTGTTATAACCCTATAATTTATAGGATCAAATGTTGATTTTAATTTTGTCTCTTTAATGTTTTTGACTTGCAGACATTTCTGCATTCTAAAAGGAAAAAGAAAAGAAAAAGGAATGAAAAGAAAAGAAATAGAAACAAAAAAAATAAAAAAAATAAAATAAAAGAGGGCAAAAGAAAAAGGATCAAGCCCCATGAAATGACAATGACCTGATCCATATAGTTTAAACATGGTCAAGTCTTTTGAATTTAAGTATATAGGATTAATGAATAAGCTTGGCTAAATTGTCTAACCTTAGCCAAGTAATCAGGTTAGTTAGTGAATAAGTTTGACCAAACAGTCTAATCTTGGTCAAATAGCCCCTAGGTAGAGTATTTTCTTAGCCTAACAGTTTAAGATGGGCTAAAGGCGCAAAGGAGTAGGTTAGTTGTTTTCTTTTCAATAAAATGTGTAAGATGATCGATGGAAAGTGCAGGATCTTGATGATGAAATGTTTTTCTAAACCCCATGGCGATAAAAAGAAAAAGAAGCTGTGCAAAAAACCCACAAAAGGTCATTTAGCCTAAGTTCTACATCATATATTGAATTGCACCCTGGAGATTAAATATTGGGCCTAGATCTATGACTGAGCGGTTGGCGCTCAG